>JAWWMP010000011.1:2105936-2120598 GCA_035047865.1 Dendrocincla tyrannina | reverse complement strand
ACTGCCCTGGGCAGCCTGGGCAGTGCCCACCACCCTCTGGGGGAAGAGCCTTTCCCTGAGATCCCACCTGACCCTGCGCTGACCCAGCTCCAGCCATTCCCTGGGTGCTGTCCCTGGTCCCCACAGGGCAGAGCTCAGTGCCTGCCCCTCCCGGGGAAATTGTCCCCGCAATGAGGTCTCCCCTCAGTCTCCTCTTCTCCAGCTGGACGTACCACGTGTCCTCACATGCCATCCCTTCTTTTGCACTGAGCCTCAACTCAACATGTTGGTGGCTGCAAAATCCAGCGTGCTGATTTCACTTCCATTCCATTCTCTGCAACAAACCCGTGATGAGGAGTCACAGCTCTGTGAAAGGCCTTATCCCCGACAGCAACATCTCATGGTTCTTATCCTCAGCTTCCCCCTGCTCCTCCCCACAGCACACGAGCTTCCCAGGCAGCAAATCTATCCCTGAGATCAGTGCCATGATCACCCAAGCCTCAGTTCCTTCCAGTCTGCCACACCAAGGTGCCAGGGAGCACTTTGATGGGCACCGACCGTGCCGTCGCCGCATCCACGACGCAGCTGCCTCGTCTCCAGCTGGAGCTGCCATCAATTCCAGTCACTGCTGCTGATCTACACCAGTGAATTGGAAGGGAAGAGCATCCCTGCAATAACCCAACCTGCATAAAACACCTTTGCTGGGAGGGCACTGGACCCACTGGTGGTTAATTGTGACATCTCCAGGCAGTTTCTTCATTGATTTGAAGGAGGCCATCATGCTTTGGGGGTTCCTGGTCAATCGTTCCCCTCTCAGCACATTGAACTGCTGCAGAATTTGCTGCAGCTGTTTTGTTGTTCGCAGAGAAACGGCCCTTGAAAAACACCTCAGCCTCCAATTTCTTTCCAGTCATTAAAACAACATCTTCCCAATGGGCAATATGATTTATAAAGTGGGAGAGATACTTTTATGCACTGTCTTATGAATTCTAAACCGTCAATACTTTTCATAGCTCCTTATTCATTTGGTGTGAAAAGACAGAAAATACTCACCACTGAACAAAGAGGAAAACGATTCTCAGGTTTCAAACTATAAGTACATCAAATTAAAAAATCATTTTTTCAGTGCCTCACCTGCTGCTTAGTCACAACAGCACACAGTTGTTGAGCTGAGCTGTGCAGCTGGTGCAGGAGATTCTGTGTCTTAGAGGCAAAAACTGAACGTGAGTGACTCTGACAGAGCCAGGGGGAGTCACAGTAGGACATAAACAGCAAACTTTGTGCTTTTCCTCACAGAATCCCAGAACGGTTTGGGTAGGAAAGGACCTTAAAGATCATCTGTTCCACCCCAGCCACGGGCAGGGACACCTTCCCCAGCCCAGGTTGCTTCAAGCCCCGTCCAACCTGGCCTTGGACACTCCCAGGGATCCCGGGGCAGCCACAGCTTCTCTGGGCACCCTGTGCCAGGGCCTGCCCACCCTCCCAGCCAGCAATTCCTTCCCAATATCCCATCTATCCCTGTCTTCTGGCAGTGGGAACCCTTGTCCTGTCATTCTAGGCCCTTGGAAATAGTCTCTCTTCGTGTTTCTTGTAGCCCCTTCAGGTCCTGGAATGAGGTCACACTGACGCTTCTCTTCTCCAGGCCGAACAATCCCAGCTCTCCCAGTCTTTCCCAATCTCTCTGACCATCTTGGTGCCTCCTCTGGACTCGCTCCAGCAGCTCCATGTCGTTCCTGTGCTGGGCAGAGGTTCTCCATGACTCCTTCTCAGATGAACTCAGCTGCTCTTAAGAACAGCAAGACCTTTATCCATTTGGATGAACAAAGTCCCACACACATCCAACCAGCTCCATCCCCCTGAAAGCACAGCATCACCAGCCCAGATATTTTATGGGTGGATTCTGGCCACCTAATTGCACTGACACTTCTTCAACCCCCAGCTAACCTGGCCTTCTCCAGGAATACCTGCTGCTGGGAGGGATAATCCCAAGGAATACACACATGGGAACAGCCCAAGGTCAGCCTGTTCTAAAGCCTTGGGAGCACAGGGAGAAACATCAAAGGAGCCAAGGTGAAAGGATGTTCCCACCTGTCACAGTGGTTTCCCTGATGGAGGAGGCAAATAATAGAGCCAAGAAGAAACATGAAAGGAGGGAAAGGAACATTCAGCAAAACCCCTGTAATCTCATAAACACAAGCTCTGCATTCAATATCAATACCTGGACTCTGGAGTCAAGGTCCTCCAAAAATGCTACACCACATCCCCATTCCCTGGGAAAGGGAGCACAGCATCCTTTGGTACTCAGATTCATCTCTGCATCCTGAGTCTTCACAGACCCAAATATCCAACCTCATCCCTATTTCTCCAGGGACCTGCAGCAGGTTGTTCAGCTGTCACAGCCCAAAGCCATTCATCCTTCCTTGGAGCTCCTGGACAGCCAATATTGCTGCTGCACCACTCAGCCCCAATCCAGAGAGTTCTTTGCCATTCAGCCTCTTTCCAATTGCTGCCCTTTCATTTACTGGATAACTCTTACTCATCCTTTGTCATCCCTCCACAGTCAGGGCTTTTTCTCCTGTTTTCTATCTAAGCTATTTTAATCTAATCTTTCCTGGGACTGCTGGCTCAGAATGATGGCTCTCCTTTCAGACCTCATTTATCATGTTACCTCATGGCAGTTTTACTTGATTACTGGTAAGGATTCAAATTTTCCCTTTATTGTTATAAAAACCCATGATGAACCTCTAGACTCTCCTGTATTGTGCACGGAAAAAATAATTATAAAAAGTACCCACTCTCTTTAATACCAATAATTTGTCATCCACTGAGAATTTTTTTGTAGGTATAATAGTAGTCTAACTCATTAGCTTTGCACTAAATACAGCAATTTTGCTGTCTCCTAGCCAAATATTTCTAATATTAATGATACAGCTTAAATAAAGTGATTTAAGAAGTTGTACATACAGCCCCTTCTGCGTGCTTATGCAATGATAATTAATTACCTGCAAGATTTAACTCCAATCTTTCACTTCCAATTATACTTTAATATTTCTGATGATCACCCTGTAAGAGTTCTACTCCAATTCCACAATCTGGTTTGACTTTAAACCACTATTGCCTGGCAGGGCAGAGGGAGGGGGGTGTGCCTGGGAGCACAGGCACCTCTTTCCAGGCTGAAGCAACAAGGTGGGATGTGGAAATGGGTTAAGAGCCTTCCCAGGGGGTGCCAGGAGCCAAATCTGTGTTCTGTTTGCACCACAGCAGTACCTGAAGTGCTGACACAGGCAGGAAAAGCTGCACACAAGACAGGGAAGGGGCTTCCTGCTCAGTGCAAGGGCTGGGTGGGACGAGCAGCAGCTCCCAGGCAGGGAATGGCCCTTTGCTGCCTCCCCACCTGCACATCTCCCCCTCTGAGCTGCCTCGGCTCATCTCCAGCCTCTTCCCATCCTTTGCCAGGCACAGCTGGAGGCTTTTTGTCCTCCTGCTGGCCTGGTTTGGGCTTTTCCTCGCTCACCAGCTCCTTGGAGTGTCGAGCTGGGAAAGCAGCAGGAAAGCTCTGTCAGCTGCTCGGTCCCTCCTCAGAGAACTTGGGGACAAACTCAACAGCAGCCACACACCTTCCTCATAAGGCTAAACTTCAGGGGGTTAGGATATTGCCTTCACAGCCTAATACATTAAATCCCAACCCTGGAAGTGTCCAAGGCCATGGTGGACAGGGGCTTGGAGCAACCAGGGATAGCGGAACATGTCCCTGCCCATGGCAGGGGGTGCAAAAAAGGGATCTTTAAGGTCCCTTCCAACCCAAACCAGCTTGTCATTATCAAGAAAAAAAAAAAGACTTGTTGCTCATGGTCTGATTCAAACCCAGCTGAAACAGGACACTTTGTCCCCACTAAAAAGTGCTCAGGAACCTTTGCAGCCCTTCCTTCTTTACCAAAAAGGTGTGAGAACCCCTAGGAAAGCTGAGAGCAGGGTCTGGAGCTGCTTATTCCCATACAGGTGGTGTCAAGGACACAAGCAGAAGTCCCTGGCCATGGTCACCTTTACCTCAGCCAGGAAAAACTGCTTTTAATTCTTTGCAAAATTTTAATGGCCACAAACATCACAGATACAAGAAAAAAAGGCTCCAAAATCCTTGACAACCCGAATTGTATTAATGCACCATGTTTAAATTTCCTGAAATGGTCTCAAACCTTCGAAACACACACCCACAAAATGAAAACCTTCAAGAGCAAATCACCACAGACCAAAACTCCAGGCAGCATCTGCCTCCAGTAACTCTCCCACACATCTTCCCAACAGCTGAACAGATCCAGGACAACTGCACAATATTCAGAACTTTATTCTAGACTTTACTCTTTGCTCAACAGGGACGTCTGTATTTAAAGCACTGGATTCTGCTTCAAATAAGCCCATTTTGCATATGAAGTAAACTTTAAAAAGCACTAATAAATGCAGATGATGAGCACTAATCTCAGCCTTCAGCCTCAGCATCCCTGGAAGTCTTTCCCTCCTGCCTGAGCTCCACATGTTCAGAATAGAACCAATTTTTCCAGCTTTTATTTGCATAGGTAGGGACAGTTTATTCAAGCCAATTATCTCAGCGTGATTCATCATCATGATGCTCCAAAATAAAAGCAATCACGTTAGATTGGTCGTAATTAAAAAAGTATTTTTATATTTAGAGTTAAAAATTACCTGTTGAGGTGGAAACTTTTCTCCAAACAGATCAGGATACTTGTTTAACTGCTGGGCAACATTTTTGCCTCTCCTCGAAGCTCCAGTGCAGAGCCCCTTGCTCTGTGTTTTCCCTTGGTTAAATCTCTGTAAAAATCAAGTGAAAAGCTTTGGTTCACCCACTAAGCCAATATAAAACTTTATTGACCTATTTTATTCACTAAAAGCAGCCCTGTTCTGCAGGCTCCCGAAGCAGCACTGCCAGGAGAGGAACTGCAGGAATTGGGGTTCAGGGACCCATAAACCACTCCAGAGAAGGAAAAGGGAAAGGCTTTCTTTCCATGAGATTTTTCCCAGAGCCTCTCTCAGTCATGCACTGCTAATTAAATACTGTCTAATTGATATTCCCAGCTTCCCTGGGCAACCTGTTCCGGGGTTTCACCACGCCTTGAGTCAAGAATTCCTTCCTAACAGCTGATCTAAACCTGCCCCCTGCCAGTTTAAAACCACTGCCCCTTGTCCTGGCACTACCTGTCCATATTAAAAGTCTTTCTCCCTTCTTTTTTTAAGGTACTTCAATCCAAATATCAAGATACCACTGATTTCCACTGACCTCTGAACAAACTGTAGAGAAATAATGATAAAGTAACAACAAAAACTGGAAGAGCAACTTTTAGAGCTCACGATCATTGTAATTCACCTGATTTTTGTCCTTAGCGATGGGAAGGGGATCATATAGAATATTTCAGTGGGAAGGGATCTACCATGAGCTAATCCAGCTGCCTGACCAGGTCAGGGCTGACCAAAAGTTAAAGCATGTTAAGGGCATTGTCCAAATGCCCCTTAAACACTGGTTTGGGGCATCCAGCACCTCCTCCAGGCTTTGTTCAAAGAAATGCTTCTAATGTCCAGTGTAAACTCCCAGCAGAGCTGTGAATCATTCCCATGCCTCCCCTCCCTGGATCCCAGTGGGAAAGAATCAGCTTAAGAGTATTTATACATCTATAAATCCCTCCACAGCACGGGGAGCTCCCTGGTGCCGAGACAACAAGCACCTCTGCGTTCCTCACCCAAAAAACTTGCCAAGTGCAAAAGTCACAGAGAGGGCCAGAAACCTCCAGGTTGCAAACAGAATAAGAAATCTCAGTGCTCCAATTTCCCTTTGATTTCCAGGGAAAGCAATCTGGGGAGGCAGTGGGCAGAAGGAAATGCAGAGAGCACAGAGTGAAGCAGGAGCCTCTGACTACAGAGCAGCTCTTTGCAGCACAGCCAGAAACACAACCAGCAGCTCCTGGAAAATGTCCTGAGTGGCAAACACACTTCAAACAGGAAATGATGTCCTGGTTACAGTGAAACGAGACTGTCACCAAACCAAGCTGCAGCTTCATCAGTTTTAAATACCTGGAATGGTCAGATGTGTGATTTTTTTGCAGTCTCACCCCGCCTTTGGTCTCGGCAGAATATCAAACTCATCGCTGTTCCCACAACTGATTCACTCTATTTGTTTCTTCTTGAAAAGTCCTGTTTTCTGACAGAGCTGAAATAACTTTTAAAGCAGGATAAAAGCCCAAACTGTGCAGAGTGCTGGGTGCACACAAAGGATGCTGCTCTGGAATGCCCTGGGGTGCAGCACAGGGAGCATCCCTGGTCCAGAGCCCTCTGTCCAAACTGGTGCTGCTCCTTCCACAAACACTTGTCCTGCTAAACAGCAAAGGGTTTCAGCAGTGAGTTAATTAACAAAGCCCTTCAATCCTCTTCATTCACACAGTCTGGATCCCATTTTTAGATTTGGTTGCTCTTCTTGTGAAGATTCAGGGGCAGAAATTGGATCCAGGACATTCCTTTGTGGCAGTTTGTTTGTGTCAGTCTCAGGGCTGGAAGCACAGAGGGGATCCATGGAGAACAATACACAATCCTAGAATGGTTTGGGTTGGAAAGGACCTGAAAGATCATCCAATTCCAGAACTCTCTAGAGGGACAGGAGTCAATGGGTTTTCTTACTCGCCAGGGTCAGGAGAGGAAAAACAGGAAACCCCATCAAGATGTTCAGGTTTTCACCCTTGGACAGGGTGTAACTCACACTCACCTTATTCTATAGCAGCTCAGAGTGAGTGGAACTTGGCTTTACATCTTTCTCTGGCAAAGAACATGACATAAGTCCTGAAAATAAAGGCTTTTTCCCCATGAAGGAGATCTCATGAGCACATGAGTGCCCTGGCCCTCACCATACACGGTGCAGGACCACACCCCAGGAGAAGAACCATCCTTTGCTTGTGCTATTTGGGTTTCACCTTCACCTCCCCCAGGCTGAGCAAGAAAAGAAAGAGCTTAAAAATTCATGTCTTGCTCCCCCCTCTCCCCCTCCTTCCCTTGTTTGTTCTTTAGAGCTGGAGAGAAAACAAAACTACTCCATTATTTACTGCCACCTTAAATTTTTGATGGCAGGCAAAGTCAGACACACACGTTAAAGGGTCCCAGATTCCGTGATCCAACAGGGAAGTTAAGAGCAGGAACATCCCAGTGTGTTGGATTCACATGTAAACACATGGACACACTTGGGTTTCTGAGATGGATCCTCTGCCAGAGCAAAGGCTCACCTTGTCACATGAATTATTGAGGCAGTAGCTGCAAATTAACACAAATTACACACAGTTATCAGAAGGAAAATGTCCAATTTTTTCCCCCCCCCCTCAAAGAACAAAAGTGGGGAAAGCTTTGGAAATTGTGCCTCCTGAGAAGGAAACACCAGCACGTGGCTCTGGCAAGCAGAGAGTTCAAAGGCAGCTGAGAGAGCAAACCAAGGCTGGAGGCTGAATTTGGTGGGTGGTGTTTTCCAGGAGGGTCGGGGACCGTGCTGTGCCGAGCTCAGCCACAGCTCTCAGCTCTCCTGGAAGCACAAAGCCAGCATTTTTACTCCAGAATTACAGTTCCTGAGGACAGATGCCAATTCGTGCCCATCTCCAGCCTTACCCATGCTGGCATTCCCCATAGGGAGCAGTGGAGGAGTCCCAGCTGAATTCCCAGGAAACAGCAAAGTTTCCCAAAGCCCACGTGGGAATGCAGGGCTGGATCAGCAGCTGAGCCAGGCAGGTCCCTGTCTCTGCCTTCCACGGTGTCACCGAGCTGTGACACTCATCCTGTCTCACTCCCACGCTCGAAAGGAGCACTGGGAATTTGCTAGTCAGGATTAAAGATGACGGGAGTTTATTAGGACTGGTTTTCCTACCCTGGAAGGCACAATTCCCCAAAGATGCTCCGACTAACAACCAGCTGCTTCCCAAAGCCCAAGTCACTGCGAAATCAGGTTTACCAAAAGAAGGTGCTTAGCAGCAATTCCCTGGTATGAATTAAAATAGGAATTTAATTTTCTCTGTCATTTCTGAGCAGGGAATTTAGAGATATTTTTCCCATTACCGAGTTGTCCCAGTTTCGGTAGCACTTCCTTCCTGACTTCAGTGCAGCAAGGACCAGACTGACTTCTCCCAATTTTTCAGTGGCTGCAAAGATGGTCATGCAATGATTACTTTATTTATTGATTATTTATGTATGGCTTCTTTGTGGCAGAACATAATGAAGAGCTGCCTGTGCACCATTGCCTGGTTGACCATCTCGGCAACAATAATTACAAATCACAGCAATTAGCCAGGCTGGATCCCAGGCAAGCTTCCCAAGGGCACGAATTTGCTCCAGGCAGTACCCGACCCCTGCCTTTTCACCCCCTGTTTCGGGAGAATTCCATTTAAAATCCTCATCATTGACGGGAGGATCTCATTTGAAATCAATTCAGTCGGTTTCCCCTTCCGTGTTTCTAATATTGTTTCTAAAGTATCATGACAATTTCAAGTAATTATATTTTAATTAACGCTGATTTTCAGTGGAAGTCATGCACAGCCACTTAACAACTTCCACATTAGTACCCAAATAAGTTCCCTGTGATTATCTGGAGATTCAAAAGCAGAAATAATCAGACATGGGTATAATCTTTGTTGAGCTCTTCACAGAAAGATCTTGACTGGGCTCTTTGAGCAGCCACAGAAACAACTACAGCAAAAACCCCAAACCCACCAACCAAAACTCACCTGAAACAGCTGCTTTTGACTTACTTTTTCATTTTAGTAGGAAATAACAGCCCTTTGTGGGATGATCAAATACAGTCAAACAAATATTTCAGTCCTCTTCGTAAACATACAAAGAGTGTTTTGTTAAGGTGTGACTTTCACTTCCTGGGAGTTATTGAGAGACTGCAACTCTTCAACATCATCTTTTTTAATGTTGCATATCCCCTGGGAGGGCCCAAATGGCCAGGGAAGTTGTCACTCATTGCCTTCATTGCTGGGACAAACAGGGTGAGGTCACACAGCAAATGAGGCACTTGGTTGTGCAGAGGTTCACCAGTCATGGGCATTCCCTGGGAATGAAGATCAAATGTCCTAATTAGTCACATATTCCACTAATCACTTGCTTATCTGCATTTCCTGAAGCCTAAATAATTTAATTGTAAGTTTGGGGCTATTTGTGCACAGCAGGACATGAGCTTGAATTAGGTCAGGGAGTTAAAAGGAAGACCATACATTTTCCTAGAAAAGCTTTTTGTTTGGAATACGGTGACATAAACCCCCGAGTTAAGGGGCAGAGGGACACTGCCAACCTACCTACACATGTTTGGTGACATCCTGAATTCTGGAAGTGCTGCTGCACCCGAAAGGAGGAACAGCCCTGTTGCTGCTGGACCAAAACTGCCTGTGAGCGATGAGTTCTGCAGAAACAGGGCACAGCTCTCGAGAGTGGGTTTTTAGGGGCCATGGCATTATTCCTAAAGGGAATATTAGTGGCAGCAATATGCCAGTGGTTGGTACAGTGGTTGGCACAGAGAGGGAGCATATGGTGTTTAATGCAAGGAAATCAAACAGCTCTACAGTCAACTGGAGACACATCCTATTGTAGCAATCCTAAATCCTAACCTAAATGCCATCCTAAAATCCTCTCCCCCTCCAGATTTGCTCCTGTATGAAACAAGTTGATCACGTGCACAGTTCAGGCAATCTGCATTGTTACCTCTCACCCAGGTTTCCACATGCACAGAAGTGAAGGATTCTGGATCAAATTTATACTGAAGTATTTCAATAATTCAGAGTTTCTCTGTTTCTGCCTTCTATTTCTGTTCCTGACCTCCAGAACCTCAGACTGGCCACCTGCACATGTTCTCACCTGTCCCCTTTGCTGTCACCAGTGGGGTTTTTATTCTTTATTTGAAGTCAGTTGAACAGGTTGAAATTACTCTCATTCCAATGCACCAGCAGCCACCTACAGTGCAGAACTAACCATCCCAAACCACATCCTGCCAAACAAAGAGGAGTCTAGAAGAGGGTTGCAACTTGATCATCTTGAAGGTCCCTTCCAACCCAGACCATTCCTCTAAAAGCCTCCCAAATCACCATGGCTGGTACCACGACAAAGCTGTTCAACACCACATTGTGCCCCAAGTTACCAGGACAATCCAGTCCTTCCCAAAGCTCTTGGGTGCAAGGAATGCAGGCTGGGGGAAGACCTGCCACCCAAGTTCCAGGCATGGGATGGTTTCACTGACCACAGCCCAGCTCTTGGCTTTCAGAGGCACCACCACTCTGCAGCTCCACTTCTTCCCCCTCTAAAACACTTCACCCTGCCATTTGAAGTCTCTGGATTTCCTTCCCCTTGCTATTCCAACTCCACCTTGCTAAAACCTCCCATGCAGCACAAACAACCCAAACCAAATTTCCTGTGTAATGACATTATGATCACGGAGTTTTCAGTTTCACCGTGTTTATCAGATTTGGCTCCTTTTCCAGGATGAAACCCAACACATCTCTGTGTTCCCATCAGCTGCTCAGTGGACTGTTCAGGGAGATAATTCTGTTTCACCTCCAGAAACACTTGAAGCGATTCTGAAAGTCTTCCTGCAGTCGTTGCCAATGAAATAAACTCCCCCAAATCAATGTTTCTGCCTTCTAACACAACATTCAAACATCTCTATTGACTAACACTTTCCCCGCCCCCCACACCTATAAACATCTAACCCGTTCCTATTCCAACATTCCTTGTAACTCACCCTTGATGAAACACGTTCCAATTGGTAAAGAGGTTGCCTTTAATTATCTTAAATTAGAGACAGATTTTGGTGCTTTCACAGGTTTCATCACACAGGTTTTCCTGTTGAAATGATTTAATTCCATACTTCAGTATTGCTTCCAAAAGAGGTGTTAAAACCCCGAGTCTCCGAATCAGTGTCAAAATGTTTCAGCTATTTTTATGTTAAACACCATCTCTATGGAAACGCCACAGTTAAATTTAATATGAATTCTCATTGATTTTTCTAGCGATGCAGACCAGCTTTAGAGTCCAGATTAAGTTTAAAGGGAAAAAAAAAACCCTTCAGATCTGAGGTGTCTGAACTGACTTACCCCTCACCAGTTTTATCTTGGGGCATTAACTGCATCCAGACACAGAAGCTGCTCTCAGCTCGTTGCCACAGAACACACCACAAAAACCACACTGCAACGGCCTTAAAATTAAAACATCAGCTTTGAGTTGAAAAACTTCTGATTTCTGGCCCCTGCTTGTACAGCTAAAATTGTATTTCAGACTTTGAAAGCTCCTGAGGAGCTCAGGGGATGCAGGTGGACCAGCAGCTCTGGCCCATCTTGGGGGAACTTCTCTTTTCCCATACCCATTGGTGCCTTCCCTGCCCTGATTGAATCCCTGGGCAGATTCTGCAGTGACAGAACCAGCAGGAACTCAAAGCAGCCCTGGAAATGTGCTGGAGATCACAGAGATCTGCCCAGGTTTTCTGCTGCCAAGACAAAAAGCCCAGCAGTGACAGCAAAGGTGATGCAATTTGCCCAAGGCACCTTATCCTCAGCAAGGGAACCAGCAGGGCCTAAAAATGAAAAAATATAAAAACTAATGGGACTGGAATGAGGCAAAAAAAAGAACTCTTGGTCTGCTAACCTTTAGATATGTTAATTATTCTGAAAAGGTAAGAGGTTTCAGGACAGGAAAGATGATTTCAGAGAAGGGAGCAAAAAGTCCAAAATGTTCAATAAAAAACTATAGAGAGAGATAATTTTTACACTGATACATTGTTTGTTATTAGTTTGTGAGCATTTCAAGAAAACAATGGCTCTACATAAGGTTATCATATCACTATATGGGCCATCAGACTTTGCACACTGAGACAAAGATAAAAATTCAATAGAGAAAAAGTTCTACCATGATTATTCTGTGCTAAGCAACAGTGAGTTCTACAAAAACACCTTTTCTTTGGCAATAAATCACATTAGTGGGGAAAAAATCTGAAGCTTCCAGCTCTCTACCTGCAAACTTTCTACTCTCTTACATCTTGTCACTCAATAAATAACATTTCTATCAAGGATCAGCAATCTTGACAGCAGCAGAAAAGCGCATTTTAAATCACAAGCCCGACTGTAAAAACCCATTCCAAAACACGCATCTCTGCAGAACAAATTTGCCAAGCAAACCTGGGGATGGGGGAAAGGCAGGGCTGGTTTCATCTTGAAGCTGTTTCGGGGTGGATTTTATAGCCCTGCTCTCAGGTGGGGTCTCCCAGCAATTCCTCGGGATCTGAGTGGTTTGGGAGAAACCAGCCATGAGGTTAATGAGTGCCAGTGCCCTGTTCTCAGGCTGTGCTGGAAGGAGCCCCAAGGGGAGGGTGTCACAGCCCCAAGGGGAGCCTGGAGGAGCCCAGCAGTGCCTGTGACACAGCTTCCCCTTCAGCTGAACGTGGTGACTCCAAGGCACAGCAATTCCCTCTGTTACATCAGGAATTATGCAAGATAAAAAACTCCCCAGCAAACAGAGGGGGAAAGCACCCCAAGCTGGCTGTGCTTTCAGAAACCGCATGCTTTTGCAAATATTTTCTGCAGTTTAGCTTTTTGGCTTGTGCAAAAATAAAATTTGGATGCCCTCCCTCCAGGACTGTTCATTGGAGGGGTTATTTTTGCAGTCCCTGTTACTACTCACCTAAGAAGACACCTACACAGCCAGCAGATGCAAGAAGCCTGGTGACATAAGATTATAACATTAGCATACAAGGCTTCTCATGTTTCATTTATAGTTAGGTGGTTTTAGCTATTTTTCTCCCTCCTTGGAAGCTCAGTGTTCAATTCCAGCTAATCCTTTCATCTTTCCCAATCTCGATTGTGAAGGTCAACCCAAATGCAACACTCCTCGCAGAACCCCAACCAAGGTCAGCCTTTGAATGGGATGATCAAAATTTCCCTCGGGAGGATGAAGGAGGAGGTAGCAATCACTTCACCTACCTAATTACTGAGCCTTCCACGCCGAAATGCTCGTGTTGGAAAAGAAAAATAACACTTGTATGGTACTTTTTATGGGCTCAAGGGCGAAGCTGAGGTCCCACGTGATGGGACCTTCCCTTTAAACCGCGTCCTGGATGATTCGAAACAGGGGCTGTAGATGCAATAAAACTGCTCATCTTGCCTTCATTTGATTGCTTTTCCCCCAAAGGTAGATTGATGTGCTTCGGGGCACAAACAGCAGGAAATGTGCACCAGGACTTTGGCTATGAATTCAATATTAAAGATATTAATGATTTCTACAGAGGGAAGAGCGTCCTCCCTGCTCGTGTTCTCTCGCTCACGGTGGACAAAGTTTGAGAGGTGAAGGATCAAAGTACTTAACATTTGGAAACTGCACTGCAGTTCCTTCCTTTAATTTGCAGCCAGTGGCTACAGGTGGCCACCAAGGCGAGGGAGGGAGGGAAGAAGCCCCTTGGGGGGGCTCATGTCCATCTGTAGCCCCAGCAGTGCCCAGGCTGTGCAGGCAGGACGGGAATCACGTTATCATGGAATCTCTGAAGGGTTTGGGTTGGAAAGGACCTTAAAGAGCATCAAATTCCACCCCCTGCCATGGGCAGGGACACCTTCCACTAGCCCAGGTTGCTCCAGCCTGGCCTTGGACACTTCCAGGCATGGGGCAGCCACAGCTTCTCTGGCCAACCCCCCTTCACAGCCAGGAATTCCTTCCCAATATCCCACCTATCCCTGCCCTCTGGCACTGGGAAGCCATTCCCTGTGTCCTGTCCCTCCATCCCTTGTCCCAGGTCCCTCTCCAGCTCTCCTGGAGCCCCTTTAGGCCCTGGAGGGGGCTCTGAGGTCTCTTTGCCTGCACCATTCTGTGCTTCCAGATAGAGAACTTTTCTACACAACTGCAATTCCTGCATGGAAACAGAAGGGTTTCCAGATGTTCCAAATGCCCTCTCGTCCTGGAGAGCAGCTCCTCAGCCCCCCCCTGCACTCCTGGCTTGGTCATGCCCACCATACCCTCTGCTAGCCAAGTTCTTCAAGCAGGGTGTACAAACTACTGGCTGAAAGTGAAAACCAGCACTGCTCAGACCTCCATTTCTTTTTCCTCTTAAAATGCAACTTAAAGGAACAGGATTCAGCTGTTTATTCAGGGGGAGGCCTAAAAAGCCATTCCCAAAGGCCACATTTATAGTTTATGTCCTTTAAAAGCTCTTCATTTGGTTCATCATAGGAAAGTTTTTGCCAAGTTCTTTGCACAAAATGTTTCAGATTTCTAAACGGGAGCAAACAGAGTTTAGAGAAACTTTTGTCATTTCCAGTAAAGTTTTTTCCCCCCCAATTTTAGTTAATTTTTAACTTCTGTACAGGACAAATAATTTATAAGTGTCCCATAAAGCAAAAGGGAAAGGTGTGCTCGAGAGAGCATTTGTATAAACCGTTGTTAGACATGGTGGTGTGGGAGGACGGGAAGAACATTTCTATTTGGAAAGACACTTTGCATACCAGCAATGAATAAAACATTGCCCTTTGTGTGCACATTCTATCGTGTAGCATGACTAATCTTGGAATACTCTCTGGCTTTTCTAAATTCCAAAAAAAATTGCGGATTAGCTCGAGTTGCCATCAATAAAAGATCGCCTGTCACCTTAAGACTCAGTTCAACAGGAACAGAACCAACACCG
>JAWWMP010000011.1:2084608-2105836 GCA_035047865.1 Dendrocincla tyrannina | reverse complement strand
CCTGCCTCCATTCTGCTGGACTTCTTTGCTTTACATTCTCATTTACCATTATCTTTGCTGGTAGGCCAAGAAAAAAAGATATGCAGGCCATATTGATCACTTTTTTTTAGATTCCTTCCATAATAATAGCACCTGGATAAAAGGATCTTCTGGGAATGGATCCCTTTGAAAGGACAGAGCTCTAGGCCTTTGCTTTCTGCCTGGTTACAGCTCAAAGCCAAGCTGGATGGAGTTTTGGGTGACCTGCTCCAGTGGAAGGTGTCCCTGCCCATGGCAGGGGTTGGGAACAAGATGAACTTTGAGATGCCTTCCAACCCAAACCACTCTGTGATCCCATATGCCCCAGACACAGTTCTGCTTTATCTCTGAAAGCTGAATGTTTCATCCATTTACTTTCCCAAGCCTCTGAGAAGGGACAGCAATTTAGATGAGCAGTGGCACGTGCCCACCACGAGTCCTCCTGGCCCTCAGGGTCCAGGGCACGACAGCAAGAGGCTGGAGGAGCAGCCCCAAGTCCTGGCACCCAGGAACACGAGCACCAAATGAAAGCAGAGAATACAGGGAAACCGTGGGCAGGTACCAGTGCAAATATTGCAGTTTAGTTGCCAAGCAACCTTCTTATCCCTCCAAAAGTCATGTTCAAGCAGCTACAAAATCACTTGTTCAAAGAAAGGGGAAAACAAAAACAAGAATGTGGCTGCATCGGCGAGGGTTGCTCAGCAAAGTGCAGGAGAAGCAAAACCCAAATATTAAAAAACTCAAAATTCAGGGCTTCTCTGAATGTGAATGAATGGGAATCACAGTGTTAACTGCGAGATGCCAAATATGAATATTCCTCATCACACAAACACCTAAGTGGAGCTCTGTTTGGATTAGTGCTCTCCAAAACACACTGTGGCAAAGGGACCTGCTCCCTCTCAGCACCCAGTATGTCCCACCTCCTCTCCAGAGGACCAGGACATCTTGATGACCTTCAAAATATTATTTTGCTCTAGACTGTGGGGCAGAAATCGTAGGAAATATTGGCAATAATGATCAAAGCCGACTGACCCACCATGGCAAACAGTCACACATCTACACAGGGGTCCAATGATGGAATCACAGAATGGGTTGGGCTGGAAGGACCTTGAAGATCCATCCCTTGTCAATAGTCTCTCTCCATCTTTCCTGTAGCTCCTTCAGCCACTGGAAGGCCCCAGTCAGGCCACCTCAAAGCTTCTCTTCTCCAGGCTGAACAATCCCAACACTCACACACCCCAAAAGCTCTTGGTGAGGGGGGGGGTCATTTTATTCTTTCATTACTATAAAATATGCATAGAAGTGAAGGACATCAGACCAAATCCAGGCTGATGGGAAGTCAAGAACTGGCTTTTAATGCAGTTGCTCCCATTTCTTCACCCTCCTGCTGCTTGGATACCTGAACTGCTGTGCCAGATGAGGGTTTGGGGAACAATTTGCAGGTTTTTCCTCTTTTCCCCAGTGTTCTGGAGGGTGTTTTGCACAAACACAAATCAACTCTGTGTGTACATATGCCTGTGCATACAAATACATACCTACATGTGAACATGGGTATGAGGGTCAAGATTAACTCCCTTTCCTTGCAGAACTTTCAAAATTCCACCATTTCATTCGGATACCCTGGACATTTTGGGATGGATAACTTTATAAGGAAAACAATAAATCTTTCCAGCTGAGACAAATCAAATGTTTAGCATTAACCAATATATTTAATTTTCAGTCAAGACCGACTTGGAAGAAAATAGCTAAAAGGTTCTTTTTAAAACTAATGAATGAAGTGAAAATAAATATTTTATTTCTTCCTTTCTGGTTACTATGAGGGTTAAATATAATACAACAAAACTTTGTTACCTGAAGTTGCCATGTCATACCATGTCCTTCTCTGAAGCCTTTTCAGGAGTTTTCTCTTCTCCCTGTCCCCCTAAAATCTCCTTTGGGACCCCGAGAGCTGCAGGGGGTCAGCGTGGGCATCCTCTACACACACAGAGCAAATAAAAATAGACCAAAACCATCAAGAAACAGCAATTTTCATGTTAAAAAAGACCTTTAAACAAACCCAAACTTTACTAACGATTTGAGACAACACAGGGAGTACCAGAGCTTCAGACAGGGGGTAAATTACTGTATAATATTTCTAAAATGCTCTGATTGAAAGGCTTGGGGTTTTTTCTCCTCACTCTTTTAAGAAGAGGATCTTTTAAACTGCAATCAGTCTCTGTCACTGTGCTGGGCCATAATACTGTGTCTTGCACTAATCTTATTTTGCTGTCTCCCTGGTTTTGCCTTGCTTTTGAAATGTTCTCTTCTGCAGGATAATAAAGAGACACCTCCTGAAGGTCTTTTGCCTCTGTTTTTCAAGCACATACTTTTCAGCAAAGTTGTGGCATGGGAAAATAATTGTGTGAGAGCGAGCCGGGGATGAAAGCCATGCAGAAAGCAGGAGAGTGGGGGGACAGCTGGATGTCACATTCCTCCACCCACAGCCTCCCTGCCTGGGGAGCTGCAGGAAACAGAGGAAAATGTTCATTACAGCCCATGAAATGCAAGGTGAGTGCAGTTAAATATTTATTGGGAAGGTGTTTGGTTGGTTTTTTTTCCTTGAAGATCAAGAGATGTCTGTTTTCCTTGAGAAAACTCAGCCTGTGGGTTTCAGTTTGAGGAGCTGAACCTAAAATTAGCTGCAAGTGCCTGAGTGGGAGCAAAGGGTGTGGATGCTCCGACCCTGAGCAGGGCCCAGGCTGGCACAGCTGCCCAAAGCTCTGGCACAGGCTGCTCTCATTCACAACTGAGCTCAAAACCCATAAAAACATCTTCTGGGGGGCTCTTTTTTTGGGTGTTGGTTTTTTTTTTTACAGAGAGGATGGTGGTGGCAACCTGTGCAAAACTAGAATGGAGCTGTGGATTCCAAAGGATGGATGGGGTGTCCATAACACACTCCAAAAATTCCTATAGTTTACAGCAAAGTTTGAGATGCATCTGTGGATAGAATTGGCCATGAAGAGGCACACTGAAAACCCTGCACAAGTCCTTCTACTTTATATATAAAGTGTGTGTGAATGTATATCACAGAATCAGGGAATGGTTTGGGTTGGAAGGGACTGACAGATCTTTTCATTCCAACCCCCCTACCATGGTCAGGACATTTATACACGTGAAGAAACACAGATAAGTTACATAAAATAAATATATCTTGCACATCTGAATTCTCTCATGTGTTCTGCCCTTCAGCCCTCCCCTTTTTAGAGTTCTTCAGAAACCAAGTCACACCAGCACAAAGTTCTTCCCCTCCAGTTTCTCCTGCTTTTGAATTACAAACCAGGACCTTCTAACCTGAAATAATCAATAACACCACACTGTTCTTCACTAACTGCCCTTTCTTTTCATGGTAAGCAATTTAGCGCCTTAGTTTTACCAAAACTTTTCATTTGATGCCTTCTTCCTGTAAAAAGGGAGTCACCAATTTTATTGACCAGTCCCATGAACTCAGAGCCTGAGACAGATGACGATCATTTTTACAACTCCCTGTTTCCTGCCTTACACCATTTTTAGTTCAAAATACTTTTCCTGGCTAAAAAAATTAAAGCTTCAAGTCTAATCTTACACAGTAGTTGTGCTATTAATACTAAATGTTTGTCATGTGGGTTTTTTTTTCCTCATAAGCTTATGTTTTGGGGGGGTTCTTTGAGGTTTTGGGGCTTTTTTTTTTGAAATCTGAGGTGGGAAGATCACAGGCTCCAAGGAGCTTATAAACCAGATTTCTTTGCCACTCACCTGCAGCAGCACAGCCCTGCCGTAACTCAGACACGCTGCATTATGCCTGAAGAGACAACACTCAAACTAATTCAATAATCTAGAGAACACCCCCAGGCTGAACAGATTATTGGGTGCCAAATCTCTCCAGCTGAGCAAACCCCCTTGGTCTGCCCCACCAAGAGCCCTGGCTGGGGGACACAGCCCAGGGAACTCTGCACATCATCATCATCCTCCTCCTCCTCTCCCTGCAGCACCTCTCACAAGGTGTCTCTGTGTGTTCTCAGCACATATTTACTTGTTTTGCCCCAGAATCAAACGAGCCATTTTAAAAATGGCCCATCAACAGCGAGATGGAAGGAGAGCTCATTTCCAGCATGTCCATGTTCCTCTCGGGCACAATTGCCATTACTGATCTATTATAATATTAATAAAATCAGTTTAGCTGGAGCACTCTGTCAGGATGTTTAGCTCCGATATAAATATTATCGGTACTCAAATTATTTGTATGAGCCAGGAATATTGCAAACCAAGATAATTCCATCAGGCACCACAGCCTGTTGTGCACTGACAGGGTCCCCCTCACACCAGGCTTTCAAATCCTCCTTTTCCAAGGCAACTTCCACCCTGGCAAAACTGGAAAATAGTAGGTCATCGTTTCTGCAATAAATGTAGAGGGGGAAAGTTAATTTTCTGATACAGTAGTGCATTGTGCAGAACAGGGAGAGGAAAGGGACACCAGGATATTCAGAGGGATGGAGCAGCTCTGCTGGGAGCAAAGGCTGAGGGAACTGGGACTGTCCAGCCTGGAGAAGAGAAGGTTTTAGGGGTGGCCCTTTCAGGACCTGAAGGAAGCCAACAAGAAAGATGGAGAGGGACTATTTACAAGTCCTGGAGTGACAAAACAAGGGGGAATGGCTTCCCAGTGAAAGAGTAGGGTTAGATGGGATGCTGGGAGGGTGGGCAGGCCCTGGCACAGGGTGCCCAGAGAAGCTGGGGCTGCCCCTGGATCCCTGGGAGTGTCCAAGGCCAGGTTGGAGCACCCTGGGCTGGTGGGAGGTGACCCTTCCCATGGCAGGGGGTGGCACTGGATGGGCTTTAAGGTCCCTCCCAACCCAAACCATTCTAGAAAAGAATCTCAAGTAGTTCTTCCTCCTCAATGTTTAAGCAGCCGTTTTTCATGGGGCAAAATATGGATGTTGCTATTTCTGTAGCTGTGCATTATCCTTCTGACTAATCCTTGTGTGATGATAACAGGAACAAACATATGGGAGGTATATTTGGCATTAACCTGGGTCTGCTTTATGGCAGAAGGTCTCTGGGCTGCTCACCACCACCATATGCTGAAAGCCAAACAAAAAAACATCAAGGCTTTCAAAATCCCCCCAATGTTTGAAACCATATGGCACAATTAGATTTCTTACCAACTATTTACTCCATGTGTCTCCAGACTGACAATCAGCCTTGGAAAACACAAAACAAAGCATATGTTGGAGCGTGGAGGAGCTGGACCACATGTGACATTTGCTTTGCAGAGATACTACTTATTATTATTATCATCATCTCCAATTTTTATACACATTTCAAGGGAAACATGGAAAAAGAAACGAGACCAACATAGATTAGGAAAATAAATTTCCCTTGGGGAGTTAATGGGATGTCACAATAACCACGAATGTCTTGCTATTTCTTTGTTCCAGCTGGTGGGGATTCAGAGCTTTAAAAGAAGAGGTAACAGAAAGAGGTTTGGATGCAACCTTTTCATAGCAGCAATAAGTTTTTTGAGGAGACAAATAAATCTTTATCCAATTCTACATTAAAAACAAACCATAAGACCTAATGACACCAACTAATCTAAAAATCAGTGAAAATTTGGGGCAGGCAGGCTGGTTGAAAAATCTGCCTTTTCCCCATGTCAATTAACATGCATTTCAGACTTGTTGATGTTTTCAGGGGCACCCAAGAGCAATAACAATAATTCTGCTTCTGTGTTCCCAATCTGCATCTCCCTGTGGCATCACTTTCACAAGTGAATTGTGCACACACAGCAAGTCTTGAAATCCTGGGATAGGGAGAACAAAACACACACTGCAGTCACCCAAATCCTGGGACAGGGATTCAAAAGGTCCAAAAGGATGGGTTGAAAAACCAAAAAAAAAAAACCCAACCAACAAAGCACTGAGATTCTAGAAGTCATTTTTCAAAAGTAAAGAGCAGATTAAATAATTTTTATTTAAGTAGATGTCCTTTAAATTGGGCTAAAATACCTCAGTCTCCTGAAGCAGTTTGGAGCCTTTTAGGTCCAAATCTACACTTAAATAGGATTTTAGCCAGGGAGGGGAAACTAATGCATGGAAATTGTCCAGGCAAACAAACAAACAGCTTCATGCATACTCCCTTTGCTGTCTGGATCCTTCATCCTGCGTGATCTAATCAAATGTTTATCTTGACATCACCTGGCAAAATTGAACTTAACCAAGACCTAAACCAATTGAAATGTCAATTGCTTTGATTTAGCCAAGGCAGCAGATGCATGACAAATCAGAAACAGCTCAGCCACTGCACCTCAGAGGCAGCAGCAACCACAAACACGATTTGATGTTTGTGCTCAGGAGCAAATCCAAAGTTCAGGTCTCTGATGTTGCACAAGGGTTTGATGTTGGAACCATCTGACAGAACCTGTGGACACCAGCACCACCAGTGCCTCCCGCTGGACCAAGCAGGAAAGGCCTGAGGGGGACAAGAGACCACACAACCTAATTTAATTCATTAATACGTGACCAAACAGAGGGTTTGAAGCCTTTAGTACACAAAAAGAAGGTCTAATTCTTACTGGGGATCCCATCTGGACCCTGCTCTGATTATTTGCTGACCTACCTACTCTCAGCCTGCAGCAAAGGGCTCAGAAAAGGGAAAACACCAATTGTGAGGGGCACTGCAAAAGAATAAAATGAAAAGGAATTCACACGCAAAAGAAGGAAACACCAAGAGGTCTGGTCTGGCCACCTCGCTCGTGAGAATTTCAATGAGTAAGATGATGCATTTTGGTAAAGATAAATGAAAGCCTTTACTCTGTGCCCACATTCAGAGAGGAGGAAATGAAAACAAGGACAAATGGGGTCCTTGGGGGATGGAATTGCCCCTCTTGGAGCCCTCACTGAGTGCCCTCCTGCTGGACCTTGTGGGGAACACAGAGGCTCTCCTGGCCATCATGCTCAGCGTGGCTTTCAGGCGGCTCTGCAGAGTGGAAAAGGTCACCTTTGGAACAGTTCTTGAGCAGCAGGTTAATGGTTCCTACCCTGCTGAATTCCCTGGAAAAAGAAAAGGGGAGCATCTTCTTTCCCATGGTGATTTTTTTTCCCCAATCAAAAGGCACCTTTGGCTGTGGAAAATAAACATCAATACCCCCAGCCTTGCAGTCCTGCAGCTGCTCCCACCTCTGAACGAGGAGCACGGGACGTTCCTTTGGGCACCTCGGAGAAACATCCATCAGTTTTGACTCTTGCACTCAAAGTTCAACGCTGCAAGAAGATCCTGAGAGAAAATCCTTCCCCAAAAGCCACTGCAAAGCGCTTTGTGTGAGAAATGAAGCAAATTAACCCCCAGACAAGCAAAAGCCCAAGGGGATCGCAGAGTTATCACAGGATTTTCAGCTCCTAAAGGGTTGGGAAGAGGAGCAAACACCCCAGAGCAGCTCGTGCAGCTGCACTTGGGTGTGCCTGCTCCTGATTCCTGGAAAAATCAGGTGGGAAAGTTCATTCCAGAAGTTACTCTGCACCTGCCCTCAGCTCCTGATGAAAATTGAGAGCAAATAAAATGATCCAACTTTTTGCATCCACCACCCTGAGTCCAGCAGCTCACAGCACATCACCCACATGGGCTGGGCAGGGAGCAGGTGATCACCTTGCAATAAAGGTGATATCCAAAATAACAAAATTCAGGGAAGAGCAATGGGTAAGTCATCCACCACCACCATTTAAAAATACCAATAGGAGCAATTTTAGTCACTCCCTGACCTAAATCATTTTAATGAAAGTTCAGGGTGTGAAAAGAAAACGAGGCTTTACAATCTCACTGTTATTTATAGTCTTACTGAGCACTGGCATGGAATTAGAAGTAAAACCTGTAGCTATATTAAGTTCAGAGAGAGAAAAAATATTCCTTCATAGGAAAAAAGAAGGTGAATGGAGCCAGGAGGCACAGGCTGGCATTTTTGGGAGCTGGACCCAAAGCAAGGGAGGGATAAAAGTGATCTGTGAGGCAGAACTGCCCCCTTGTGATTGAACTCCGCAGTTCAGGGGGTCTGGGGCCCAGAACATTGGGAATTTGGGACCCAGAACATTGGGATTATGGTTGTGGCCCTCCCCCCAAGGCAGCTCCAGCCTCTGGAGGAAAGATTGCAAGGCAAATCAGGGACTTTTTCCCAGGTTTTCCTGAGTAGGTGGCCCAGACTCCCAGAGCAAACTAAGACACCCATAAACATCTCAGGTGCTGGGGATTCCTGTGTTTAATCAGCTCCTGAATGAGGAGGGCATTTTCTACTTCACTGTTCCATTATTCACCAGATAACCATTAATTATCCATGCTATGTTAAAAAACCCAAAACCTAACTAAAAAAACAAGAAAATATATCTTCCAAATTCTTTTCCTTCCACAATTTCTGTGATTATCCTTAAATATCACGTGGTTCTGTGTGGGAAGGAATAGTTCTTCCTCTCACAACGAGCACTGAGAGGATGTTGATGTGGTCAAATAGAGAATTTAAGGAGGTTTATATTCCCAGCACACACTATGAGACATTTCACCAAAAGTTCAGGAAAGTTCTGTTTCTGCACTGGAAATTTCCTTTTCACACCCAGGCCATGGAATCCCAAAGATGTATTAAATTACTGTGAAGGAAATCCTGAAGAATTTCTCATATAATCCTCATTTTTCCACAAGAAGGTGCTCAGCACATCTGCATTTCCCATTTTTCCTAGGCACATCAACTGCTCCTCTTGCCCAAATTCAAATACCTGGATGTGATCAATCAATACAAAATTAGACACAACGTGACAAGGTAATTAAGATAAAAAATATATGGCAAAAGAAAAAATAATTAAAATTATGTTCCGATTTTTTAAAATGCCATTTCTCTTACTCATACAAGGAATACTCAAGATTTTTATAAGGTGATAACTTAGTACCTTAAATTTACTCCTGTATTAAGAGTACACTTAGTATAAGATACTCAAGAAGAGCAAAATAGTAAAAAGCAGAAGTAGAAAAACCTGGTATTAAAAATAAAAGGTAATTTTATTCCAAGTCAACTAATTTTAATACAAGTTTGGTCCTTCAGTTCCCACCCAGACCTTCAAGCTGCTTGACAAGCACACGATTGTGTCTGATTTATCCCAGGCAGAGATTCCTGGGCAAACTCTCCATGAGCAGATTCTCTTTTCCCCTTGGATTGTGGTCATAAAACATCTCCCACCACAAGACACAACTTTTAGTTTGACTTTGCAAAGATAAAAGGAAAAAAATGAATAAAAATGGAGGAAATAAGAGAGGGCAGGGACAGGAGTTGGGCTCTGATGGCCCTTTAGGGTCCCTTCCAGCTCGGGATATTCTATGATTCCATGAAATGTACTGGCACCAGTTTGGAGAAAAAGGACTGTTGGGGCATTTTTGGTGCATCAAATCCAACCCTCAGCCCAGCAGTGCCAAGGCCACCACCAACCATGTCCCCAAATGTCACATCCACAGGGCTTTGGAATCCCTCCAAGGAGGGGGATCCAGCCCTGCCCTGGGCAGCTGTGCCAGGGCTGGACAACCCTTTCCATGCAGAAACTTTCCCTGATGTCCAATCTAAGCCTCTCCTGGTACAACCTGAGGCCATTTCCTCTCCCCTTGTCCCTTGTTAGAGGGAGGAGTGACCAAATCAGAGACAGAAGAGTTCAGAAGTGCCTGGAAACAAGGACCAGCACTGGCGCATCGCGTGGATGCTCCTGACTGGCAGCTTTTAAATAGTAAGATATTTAAGGTAATTTCTATCAAAGAAGGCATTGCTAATTTGATCCACCTGCTCTGCGGAATCCAAATTACATACCTGTACAAGCCCATGAAAATTCAAAGTAATGCAATTATCATTTTAGGATTATATAGTCATTTTAAACTATATAAAGTCTCCCATCACCATGGCATTCAGGCTGAGCCTTCCAGGTACTTAAATAGACACGTTCATGGCAGATGTGCATCAAAAAGAAACTTCTGCCCTTTGTCTGCAAACAAGTTTTAACTTTTCTGCCTGTACATTTATTTTTACCTGAGGAAAAATGACTGCATGAAACTATCTGAGTGAGTTCACAGGTGGTTGTGCGTGTCTTTATTGGCACATTAATTGTTAAATCTTAAACCCAGGGTTAAAAACCCCCCAAACCAAACATGATCCTCATCATCATCAGGGCTGGAATCCTGGATCCCTGAGAAAGCCCTGAAATCCTGGTGGCAGAGAGAACTCCCCACACAGGGCACAGACAGTTATTCTGTTCAAGGGAATAAGATACAGAAAGCTCCCGTTTCTAGTCACACTTTTAACCCTTCTTGGGGCAAGATTTTTGCTGCTCGTTTTCCCCATTTACGTTTCCTGTGCTGCCTGACCCATTTCAACCCCTCTCCAGGAGACAGGAGGGTTTTTTCATTCCTCCCAAGCTCCAACCACAGTTTTTCCAAGGTGGATGTTTTGGGACGACAGCAGGGACTTTTAAACAAGGACAAAAGAATGCAAAGAGATGGTTCTTAATAAATATATAAAAATTAGCTCCTTTTCTCAAAAGTGTGAGGGTTTGGTCTGTTTGGGTTTTTATTATTAATGATTGTCAGGACTTTAACAGGCAAAACAAAGCATTTTCTCAAGTGACATCCTCAGCAATTTTCCTAAGACACGTTTTGCTCAAGTGATTCAACTGTTGCACATCTACTGCTCAAAAACTATCCTAAAAATCTGGGCAAATTAAGATATTTGACAGTGTTCCTGCAGAGCTGCCCAGCTGGCAGAGCTGCCAAGGATGCAGCATCCTGCATCCCACTCCAGAAGAGATCAACCCAGAGCTGCCTGTTCGCATCAAACATGTGAGAATGAGGGAGGAGTGGCAAAGGTGACAGAGCTTTGGCTCTGATGTGTCCCCTGGCTCCTGGCAGGGTTGGTGGCCAAGCAGCAGGCACAGCTTCCCAGCTTCAGGAGGGGGATGATGTTGGGGTTATTAAAACTGGGTTTTATCAGCAATGAACAACAGAACACACAGTGATAAGGGATATAAATAACCTGAAATAATCCCAATGCTGAACACAATCCTTGTTGTTTGTTATTCCTGATGATGAGGTGACACCTGACAAAGAGATGCAGCAGATTTTTGGCTCCGGAGCATCGGTGAGCGAGGTTCCCTTTCACCCAGGCTGTGGAAAGCAGCCTTTGAAGGGAGCGTTTGGAAACAAAAAGCTGAACTCTGGGGTTCACACACGCTGTCACACCCGGGTACCTGCCAATTAGCAATTTAAATGCTCCAGCGATTGAAGATTGTCCTTCCTGCACCTTCACATCCATCACAAAGAGGGGTTGAGATATGGAGAACACATTCTTAGTCCTCTTTCTTACACAGAGCTGCAGTCGAGAGCCAAGTCTATTACTGCAGGTTACAAGTTCCCTCCTCCATTGTGCCCGCTAGTGCTGAGAGCTGTGTCACTTCCAGGAATCTGGGCTCTTATCTTGGCATGTCTCTGCTCACCTGCAAGTTCATCATTTGCAGTTTCAGAATGTCTGGTAGCCAGAAGGAAAATTGCTTTAGTTCGAGTGCCGGGTGTTTTAAACTCCTGCAGGTGCTGCCGGATACTCCCTGGGCAAACCCAGAGAAAAGTGCAATAATTTGCATTTTAAAGGTGGCAAAAAGCCCAGCTGGGGCTCCAGTTTCAGGGTGGCACCCCTGCCACAGGCACACCTTCAGGGCAGGGTCATCTTCTCCCAAAATACACCACGGGAAAGAGCCCTAAGGCCACAAAGTCCAGCACTGCTGCGGTCACCACTAAACCCTGTCCCCAGGTGCCACATCCTCAGGGCTTTTGAACACTTCCAGGGATGGTGCCACTGCCACCACTGCCCTGGGCAGCTGTGCCAGTGCCTGACACCCCTTCCATGAAGGCATTTTCCCTGATATCCAATCTAAACCTCCCCTGATGCAACTTGAGGCCATTTCCTCTCATCTTGTCACCTGGGAAAAGGGATCAGCCCCAAATGGGCTCCAACCTCCTTTGGGGACTTGAAGAGAGCAAATATCAGTAGAAATATATTGAAGAGAGACCCCCATGGCCAAAGAGATGCTATTTGAGCTCCAAAATTAATTATAACCAGAGCTAAAAGTTTAGGTTCTTCTGTCATGCTCCCCAAGATGTCAAAAGTTGAAGTTCCATGAGAATATAAAGAAAAATAATCCATAATGTAACTAAATTCCACCACAGTTACGTTGGACACTTCTGTTCAGGGATTCAGAACTATGGTAAAGTTGCATTTGGATATTTGAACACAATCAGAATGGTTTGGGGCGGAAAGGACGTTGAAGATCATTCCTTTCCACCCCCTTCCATGGGCAAGGACACTTTCCATGAGCCCAGGTCACTCCAAGCCCTGTCCAACCCGGCCTTGGACACTCCCAGGAATTGAAAATATATTAATTCAACAAAGACATCCTGAAAAACAAAAAGTGCAGGATGATTCCTATCAGCAACATCTCCAGGTGGTGCTCAGAGCAGCAGAGTTTGGGGTCAAAACAGTGCTGAGGATGAGCACTCCACACTAGTTAACCCAAAGCTCACAACTGCAAAGCAGATTTCCAAAAAGCAACGGAGGGGGGCTCTCACTTGCTGATAAGACTGGAGCACACGTATAAAAACTCTGCAGTTCCACTTGCCTCTGTAGTGCAAAACCTGCATAATAACAAGAGTTTTTTGGCAGAAGATGAGAAGAATCTTTCCCCATCCTGCAGAAATTTAATAAGCAAAACATTCCCAAAATAGCCTCTTGTGAGTTTTGTCTGGTGTGTGTTTCGGGACTGCAGCACTGAGAGGTTCAATCAAGCCCGGGCTCAATTTTTAACAGAAAAGTCACAGCAAGCTTGATAAATAGAGCCAATTTTTATTTTTATACCTGTTAAACTTTAGGCTGCTTTATAACAATGTGTTTAAAAGGTACAAATGAGCAGCCTGCAAGGAGTGAGCTGCTAATTCAGCGCAGATCAATGTGATCCAAACAGCACCAGCACTCCAGCAACTCTCAAGCTGGGCTTAAGAATAGATCAGTAACTCTTCTTAACCATCAGTATTTATTTGCAAAGCTTGCTGGAGTGTAAAATGGATAAAGCTGAAGCTCACATAAAACTTGTGAGTTGAAGAAAGGAAGAATCAGAAAAATAATTGACCATAAATATGCCAGATGGATTTTTCTCCTTTTTTTTTTTCTTTTAAGACTTTTTATGGGGTTGGTTGAGCTTTCAACATATAAAACTGAGAAATATTCCCTTTACACTTACTTTAGGGGGTAAAAAAAAAATAAAAATAAACCCTAAAATTGTTCAAGTAAATAGAAGCAATACCCAAAAGCCATAACAGCAGAAGGATTGCTTAGTAACCTGCCTGGATTTTAGATCTTAGCCCAGAATTTGGGCAGAGAGCACCATCCCCAGCCTGGCAACACTGCTGGAGTTTCAGGCTGCAGCTCTTCCACAGAGACACCCCCTGCCCAGAGCAAACTGGGGGGGCAACTGGGGGCAAAAAGGGGCTTTGATGCCCAGCTTTCCAGTTTTAGGAATCGTTGCTCACTGAGGATCCAGCCCCACCCTCAGCTCTCACCTGCTGCAGGGAAAAGGGAGTTAAAGCTTACCTTCAAAATCATAATTCCAAGAAATCCTCATTTTTAATTAGATATGACCCTGCTGATTCCAGTAATGTGGGGTTTATTTAAAGCTAGAAAATCCTCCAGTTGTCAAGAAACAAAGCTGGAGGATTCACACGCAGGGGCAGCCCCAAAACCTGCTGAGTCAGCAGCACAGCTGGAGAGCCCAGCTTGGGGAGCTTTAAGGAATGCCATCCTAAGCAAATCCCCCAAATCTTACAGCTTTCTGCAACATCCAATAAAACAGCAGCAGAACACACGGGGGACAGCACATAATAAAACCAGTACCTTGTTAACCATGCTTAATTAGCAGTCAGGTTAGTCTTCTATACTGATTTATTCCAATTAGACCAGTAGCTGAGGGTTCTGAAAGAACAAAACCCAATAAATTTCTGCAGGTCAAAAGGCAAAGGGAAAATATTTGCAGGATTTCCAACCCCTTAAAAAGAGGTTAAGGATCTCTGACCACCAATTATCCCTTTTTTTCCCCCTGAAATCCAAGAGCCAAGGCCTTGGGAGAGAGGATTTCACCCAGGTTCATTACAGATTCCCCTCAGAAAGAAACCACAATGGGAGACACAATAAAGCTGTGATATTTGGAATTCAATCCTTTTAATGCAGCAGTGGTGCAGCATAATAAATATCAACACACAGAGAGCAGAGACCACCCTCAGGAGAAGGGAGATCCATAGAAAAATGTGCCATTAAAAGCACATTTAAACTGCCTGATCAACTCATTTACTGACCTGGCCCAAGTGGAAATTAATTGGTTCACATTAACACCAATATTAAATGAATATAAGGAGGGCCCTTCCCAACCTCATCCCAGTCTCAAACAGCTTCACTGGTTGAGGCAAACACTGGCCTGAAGGCTCATGGATCCCACCATGGGTTGGGTTGGAAGGGACCTTAAAGATCATCCAGTCCCAGCTTGGCAACATTTCATTGTCAATGCACAAAAGTCTCTGCAAAAGTGGCTGGAAATGGGTGGGAATATCAACATGTTCTCACTACTAACACTGAAAACACAAAAATGAATGAGCAAGAGCTAAAAAAACCTGGCAAATTATCTTTTTTCAGAGAGGTTTTTCCATTTATCTTGAGTACAGGAATGTTTTCACGCTCTGAGGTTGCAGTTACAGCCACCTGGAGAGCCATCTGAGCTCTGACTCTCCCCGTGCTGAGAAAAGGAGAGGGGACAGTGCAGCTGATCCAGGTTTTTTGGGTCAAACTGCATCTCCAACATTCTGCAGAGCAACTCAGGAGTCCCCTGGACAACCCATCACCAGCAGGGGCTCCACCCAACGCTCTCAAACACCCTCGGCTTCTCCCCTTGCTCACAGGGACAAGACACTGGGGGGATTTCCTGCTCTTCTTGCTTTGATTGTCTTTTTCTGCTCAGTAAATTCAGCTTCCTGAAGTTCATCCTTCTGGACTGACTGCTTCGTGCAGAACAAATGGTGATAAGTCTTTGCTGGTGCTTTCAATAAATTAGAATGGGATGTTTGAGCCAATATTGAACTGACACAAATTAGATTTACCAAGCAAGATTTTCCAAAAATATTATCTTATCGAGCTACTCCTGCATTTTGCACCTGTCAGAAAATGTTTGTTGCTTTATTTCATTAGCATGGCCTGTCAACCTTTAATTTTAAATTGCCCAGCAGAACAGAAAAGGCATTTTGCTATGAGAAAACTTACTTTTCATGGTAAGAAACATCAGTGGATATGAAGCACCACTGTCTTTTCGTAGTAAATTTTGTTTAGCCACTCAGACCACAATGTTTTCAAATTATTGAAATAGTTTAAATACACAAGCCTCCCTCTGTTTGTAACAGAACTTCCCAAGGCTAAATATTTCTTATTAAAATAATAGCAATCCATTTCAAAATATATGGGGGTGTTTTTTCAGTTCTTACTCTGTGCAAGATGTAACATTTTCCATCAAAAACTGTGGGGTTTGGAGCACCCATTTGAGGGAAAGCTCAAAACAGAAACAAGAAAATGTCTATGCTGCTGCTACAGGAGAGTTTTCATTTTAATGAAGGAAATAAAGTCCTTTTTAGATCAATTCAGAGCAGCAGGTTTTTCTCAACACAACTCTCATTGTCTAAGGGGGTTATGAATGCTGAGGGAACACCAAACCTTCTTAGGGGTTGTGCTTTTGGGAAGGACAATCAAACTTCTGGCAGCTGCTGTCTGAAATCCACCTTTTCAATGCTTTTCAGTGTGTCTTGCAAAGAGGGAAAAGGACCAGAGGAAAAAGGACCATTCTGGGAAGCAGCTGGGAGCATCCCACCCCACCAGCAGCAACAGCTTTCACAACCTTTGCCATCTGTAGGTGACTTTTGGCAGCAAGGCCACCATCAACACCTACACAGCATTCGGCTGGAACCTAAAGAATCCTTCGGACACCTTAGAGCTCTGAGAACTGGAATTATTTTAAGGATTTGTGGTCAAAAGTCTCCAGCTGATCATGTTCTCCCCCCAGGAGGGAAATGCATCTCCAGCACGGTGTCATTGACTTCAGGAATCACACTGACCAAAAAACCAGGTCCTCTCTAAGTGTTGAAACAGAAGAATTTGGTTTTCATCAAGAAAAGCTCCTTTTAGGTTACCTGTGTATTGATTTTAGGCCACCAATAGCCCATTTCTGTGAATTGGTGATGGTCAATCCCTGGAAAATCCAAACCTGTTGTCCATGAATGCTACACTTGATGGAAACGGTGTCAGAAGCCCTCGTTATGAACTCCAGAGGTTTGGATCTCACTGACAGCACCACATCGAGCCACTTCCACTCTTTGCTGCTAATTTTAATTACTGCCTGTTTGCATTTCTTTAAAGCACAGCCAGATCTGCCTCAGACCCAACATTCTCCAGGTTGTCAGTCATTTCCCGATCCCAAAACTAATTGGCAGCACTTGCAGAAGAGAAACACTCCTTAGAAATGCCCTTTAGATCCATGGTCTTGAGGCCACATCACCGGTTATGCTCACCAACTAACAGATATTTTGGTATCAATAAAAGAAATTGCATCCCAAACAAGCTGCTGAGACAGGACACATCTCTCCTGTGGAAAAATTAAACCCTATTACGGCCCTCCTATGTTTTCCATAGCCTTGAAAGCCCAAAATCAAACTTCTTAGCAAAAAAAATTGTAATGAGCGAAAAAGGATAAAAAATAGACTCTCCAAGCTGGAGAAATATGTCTAAAGGGCTTCTCTGAAATACTTTGACTTCCCTGTTATCACCCTCAGAAATCATTGCCACACAAACACCAATGCCCCAAATTCAGACCCCTCTGCCCTACTGTGGCCCACTATAAATAATCTGTATTTGTGGATTCTGCACATTCCGATGAGCAAGAACTTAAAATGTGTTATTTTGTATATTTAGTAAAATTTGGAAAGTTTAATCAGCCACCCAGCAAACACTTTTAATGGCAAGGAAAACAGTTCCTTTCTCCTCATAAAGCTTTAAGAAGTCCCACTCCTGGGTTTGGCCAGCCCTGGTATATTTGTATTTATTGCTTCAACTGAGGTTTTCACACGGACTCCTCCACACTAGGAGACAGGGCAGGGGGGGGAAAAGGAGCATTTTCAACGAGTTCTAGCATTTTATTAGTTTTTCTGATCAGCGTTTCTATATTAAAATGTAATACTGGGCTTGCCCTGCCGGCTGCTCCGTGGAGGGAGCTTTTTGCGGCTCACGCTGGAGCTGATAAGAGAACTGTGGTGTTTCATCTTTATCTGATCCCCACACACAGAGCACATCTCCTCGTGGTGCCCAGGCTGATAAGGACTGCTAGTGAAAGGAGGCTGTGCCGAGTCCAGGAGGACAGATCCAGGAGGAGAGATTGGCTGTTGACTCCAAGCCAACATCAAATCCCCTCCCGGTTAACACCCAGGCAGGCACAGCCACCACCTCCTCATCGAGCGTGTCTCCAGCCCTGTGACACAGGTCTCACTTTACCTGAGCAAACAAGACCCCCCTGATTTGTCACTTAGGTGTTGATCCACTTTTCCCCACGACCTCAGTGATGGAGTGGAGAATAAACAGGCAAAGCAAACGCGCTTCCCTCCAAAGGGAGCAGAGCGGAGCTCCAGGGAGGGGAGGCTGCTCAATTTATCGTTCAAACACACCATACAGACTGAAAGGGCTTCCTTGGGCTCGGCTAATGCCTCCTCAGAAATTTAATTCCCTAATTTCATCAGCCAGCGCAGTTTTCAGGGACATATTTAGAGGGCAAGTCGTTTGAGTGCAATTTTAAAGAACCAGATTTGACACGGTGTCAATCTATTGCCAGGCTGCATGGCATCTCCCAGGAAAACAATTAAATTTGGGGATGCAGCCTGCTTTAATCTCCTCCATCTCACTAGGCTGAAGTACTCTTTTACATAAGCAGCAAATATATTCAATATTTGATGATGTGCGACTTCAAATTTGTCCTTCACCAAGGAAAAGAACGCAAAGCTTTTAAAAAATGAAGACTAGAAGCTCAACCACTCCCCCCCCCACTTCGTTTTTCCAAAATGAAAGGTCACACCAGTCACTGCCATTCTAAATTTGATTTATCTCCTGGATTTTATAAAAAACCACTTGATTTCGCATTTTGGAATAGGACAGAGATCTAAGCAAAGATTTGACAGAGAAAGAAACCCCTCACCCTGAGGTTCCTCACTCAGGATGGGTTGTGCCACATTCCTTTCTGAGGACCTTGTGGGGAGGAAAAAGGACTTTATGTAATTGAGGCTTCAGGACACTCAGAATAGAAATTAAATCTAGTTGGATTGATCAAAACTAAAATTGAATCATTATACACAAAGAGCCTCATTATTTTTATATACATTTATATATATATGAGTAATCAACAGGAAGGATCCAGGGCTAGGAAAATGATGTCATGTAAGAACAATTGATTTCCAAAGTTGCTCATGTTCCAACAGATAAGAATACTTATTTTGCATGATGATCATTGCACAGCCTTGTTTCACGCTTTAGTGAAACACCTCCCTTGAATTCACTAACTCACTCTGTGGAAGGTGGAAAAACCTTAGAATTGTTTGGTTTTTCCAAGAGTGGACGTTATATAAATAACAGAACCTGATTTATTAGAATACATTAATAATTTAGTAGGAAATTGCTGTCTACAGCATGAAGACCTTGCCTTTTGTACTCTATAGAAGGTCATGGTCTAAATAGCCTGTGATGGGAAATGTTCAGACAGTGATGGGACAGTGGGTGGCTCATCATTTCCATGTCAAGGGACATGTCCCAGTACAGGTTTAGAGACAAGTGACACTTGCAATTCCCACCAGAGAGGCCACACAACGTCCTTGGAGGGCCTGCCAAGGACCTCCAACTCAGCTGCCACCAGTTTGCTATTTCTAAAAGCAGCTCCTGGTTTTCAAGTCAGATCTGCCCATGGCTCAACACCAACTCCCTGGAGATCTGATTATCTCTGGATAAAACCTGAACTATTTCTTGGGAGAAGGTGTCCTTGTGGAGGGTCAGGGGGCTGATGATGGTGCTGAGGAGGGTTACAAGGACACACATCCCTTTGGGTGCCTCTCAAAAGCCAACAGAGGACCCGAGATGTGGGAGGTTAAAGGCAAAAATCACTGAAGGGCAATTCCTGCCTCTGTGTTCCAACAGTGCAGCACACAGGGCTGTGTGCAATGAGTTTGGGAAGTTGGGAAAAATAATATTTTTTTTATTTTTAAGCTAACAAGGAGGCCAGTCCATTTAAATTCTGCTCCTGCCTCGCAGCATGTCTGAACACAGAGAGGTCATGGCTCGATGCTGCTACTTTGATGATGGAAGAGAATTTTATATCCAGCTCCTCCAAGTTTCACTCAATCTTCTGGCTCTGCAAATATATTAGTTTACATTCCTAAGTGCACAAACACACTATTAGAATAATTTTCTCTTCTGAGATATATTTGGCCTGGCCTAAATAAGGAACAGGACACCAAGCACAGCACAAGCCTGGTTTAAGGGCACAAAACCTTCACAGCTGACTCAGTGCCATGGAAGGGTCACAGGGAGCAAGTCTTGGCCTGGATAAAGGATGGATTAAGGTCCCTGTCCATGTCTTCCTCCTTCCTGTAGGGGAAGTTGTCCAGTCCTCAGGGACTTCTACAGCAGAAGGTTACACTTCAGCTGAACCTTTAAAATTGGATTTCAAGGCACTCTAACAGAGACCAGTTAATCCACAATGAGTTTTGCTACCAGCCCCAAGGGGTTCAGAGCCAACATCTCCTCCTCACGCTCATTTTCTTCTCTCCTGCTCCTGCTCCTGCTCCCTGTTAATATTATCTGCTGGCATATTTAGGAACTGTGACTCAGCCTTCCCTCGGCCAGCCAGGAATGACACACTGTCCCTGAGGCTGCTCAGGAGCCCTGGCTGGAGTTTGCTAAACCCAAATTACAAAATATTCACAACAGATACATGGATGTGCAGACTAAAAGGACCAAGACCTTTAATCCCACCTCCGAGGGTGCAGGTTACGCCAAAGCCACCCACCACTCTGAATTGCTCCCTTGGAGAAGCAGAGCAGTCCCTTATCCTGGAAAATGTCCTTGGAAGGGGCATGTATGACCTTTCTCCTGCTGGAGAAGAGCCAACTAGAGCTTGCAGCACACAGCTTCCCTTGGAATGACAGGGGACAACAAGCAGGTGTGGGATTTGGACTAGGACAAAGGGGACAAGGCAGAACCATCTGCTCCAGCTCATCCTTTGCTATTTGAAATGGATGAGAGAAGAAAAGATATTAATACTAAGAGCCCTGTGAGATAGGGTGCATCTCAAATCCCCACGACAGAACACACATCACATATTGTTTCCAGCACTGTAATTATCTGATAAAGCTATTAACCATCCCCCTAAGGTGCCATAAGGAATTCACAGTTCCCACCAAAGCAAGCTGAACCGGAGCCAGAGATTAGTCAGCAACAGGATTCTGCTTGGGGGGAAAAAAAAAGAATATTATCTCAGGAGAGTCATTTCCTTGTGTTTCTGAGAAACTTGAGGTGTGCAGGGGAGGCTGAGTTGGGTGTGCAGAGCTTTGCTGGCAAACAGAGCCCTGCTGGGAAACACAGCCCTGCTCCCTGAGCACCCCCTGGCACAGAGGAGGGAGGGGTTCAGAGCTGGGCAAGGGTGGGGGCTCAGGGTATGTTCTGCTCCATCCCACACTGAACATCACTGAGGGAAAGACAACCAAGCCAGCATGGAGCCACCCCAAAATAAAACGTTACAGGCTCAGAACGTTCTGAGTTGGAAGGGAATTCTCCCTGGATTTTCTAAATTAGAAAAAAAGGCTGATTAGCTCGAGTTGCCATCAATAAAAGATCGCCTGTCACCTTAAGACTCAGTTCAACAGGAACAGAACCAACACCGAGGCTTCTCCAGACTCTTCCTGTTGGTTGCCCAGCCCTGTCAGCAATAACACCTTCTGCAAACTCCCTGCCTCCATTCTGCTGGACTTCTTTGCTTTACATTCTCATTTACCATTATCTTTGCTGGTAGGCCAAGAAAAAAA
>JAWWMP010000011.1:2059477-2084499 GCA_035047865.1 Dendrocincla tyrannina | reverse complement strand
TAATAATAGCACTTGGATAAAAGGATCTTCTGGATAAGGATCTCATTGAAAGGACAGAGCTCTAGACCTTTCTTTTCTGAGAGGAAAATTGGACAGGCTACATTTGAAGGCCAGGCTAGATGGAGCTTTGGGTGACCTGCTCTGCTGGAGGGTGTCCCTGCCCATGGCACAGGGTGAAATGAGATGATCCTTGAGGTCCCTCTCCTTGAGGTCCCTCCCAACCCAAACCATTCTGTGATTATGCCTAAAGAAGCCCAAGTGTAGACATAAGATCTTCAATTACTTTGCTGAAATAACTAAGTAGAAAGTATTAATGAGAGAAGCCAAAATTGCAGCTGTGGCCACTTCAGACGAGAGCAAAGCTACCCTGGAAAATAAACCAACACCACCTGAATAAAATTCACATCTGAGGAAGCTTCCAGGGCTGATCCAGACACTGCTCCTTGAAGGCTGAGCAGCAGGGAAACACCTCCAGGGCAGTTTGAGTTTAGCTTCAATTTTTCATGTGCTAATATTGACACAGCCACACTTTTCCCTCCTCACCTTCAGCAGGCAGCAAATACAAGGGGTGACATTGAGCCTTGTTTACCAGGGAGAGCAATTTCAATTCTCCTCTCTGCTCTTCTGTTATCTCAGTTTCTTCCCTCACATTTATACCTTCCCTCTCCTCTGGATCACAATATCCTCAGGTATAATTAATGTGCCATTAAGAGTTTTCACTCTGTGGGGGCCAAGAGAGCCAAACCCAACCAGCAGCCCCCAAAACTGAGCTGTGACAGACTCAACCAGGCCACCTCCAGTCCCAAGGCAGGAGTGTCTCCACCTGTGCATTCAGCTCCTTTGTGACCCACAATACCTTGCCAAATATCCCAGTTGGAATAATAAATGTGGATTTCATCTTCCACTTTTTAAGTTTTATTTTTTTGGGGGACAGTTTTTTATCATTCTGGTAGTCCCTGACTCTTTTGAAGTGCTTTTTCAAGTGGTTCCTGTACCAAACACGAGTCTGCCCCACCCACACCCAGGGCCAGCCGAAGTGCTGCAGAACAGAGCTGCAAAACAACACTAAAACAGGATGAGCTATAACATTTATACTTGTATTTTATCATTCCACATATGGAGATATCACCTAATTGCCAGCAGACTAACAACAATTCTCATCTAGGGCCTCACCCAAAGCTCCTCAGAGTCAATGAGACCATTCTATTGCCTTCAAATGGCTTTGGATCACCCCCAAAAGGAAAAAAAAAAACACACACCAAGATAAATTGCAAATTGTCTCATTAAGTTCTCCAAATGTCTATTGAACCACTTCCAGAAAAATAAACGAAGAGGGGGGGGGGGGGAAGTATCCAAGCACTCCAACAGCACGACTCAAGTTAAAGAAGAAATAAAAATAAAAATGCACAGCCCAGACTGGTTTCAGAGGGATCCAAGATAAAATATGATCACATCTTGCCACTGGCTCCTCCAGGCAGGGAGAGCAAAGCCTGCCCTTCTCCCCTTCTGTCTCATCATTCAGCCTCTCCCTGCTCTTCAGCTGGCCACGTGGGAAGGGTTCCCACAACCATCAGCAGAAGGGACCACACTTGTCCCCACCTGCTTTGGGAAAAGCAGCCAAACCCCCTCCAAACCCCCCCATTCCTGACAAAACAGTCCCCTCAGTGCACGTGAATCCTGATTTCTTTCTTTCCCTGGAAGTCTTGGTTTTACCAAGAGCACGTGCACTTGCATCAAGTTTTCTTTTACTCAGGTATATTAAAAAAATTCTTGCAAGCCAAATACACCCAAAAAATCCATAATAGATTCCCAGTTCCAAGTGTTTTCAGGTGGAAGGAGCCTAAATATCTTTAATAGTCCTACCTTGGGCTTGGAAATCATCATCTGGGCAGCTGATGTGCTCCTGCTGGGATTTTTACTTTATCATACACCTATAATTGGTTCACTTGGGCCTAACAAAGCCAAAAAATTAATGTCACTGTCCTGAATATTTCCTGTTCATTGCTGAGCTAAACCCCTCTGCTGGCTGGTGATTATGAAGCATGATTGCCCTTGTAATGCTAATGTCTGCTTTGCTTCCCTTCACTTACAACTCTCCCAGCACATAAAACCAAGGAAGAGATAGAAGATTCATTAGCATTCCAAAATTAAAACCATTACAATGATCCCCCAATATCATCCTGCTGGATTTGGCATCAAGTAAAGCTTTGTTGTAGAGTTTTCCCCACCCTGTTTGACAAGGAGATCGTGCCGAGCTGCCAAATTCAAGGAGCAAAACCCACACCAAGCTGACGAGTTTTGAGGTGTTTTGGCAGAAAATTAAGCCAAATTATTTTCTACTTCCACTTTAAATATTTGTCCGATTTCCATCACCTGGGAAAATATAAATCCAAGTTTGACTCTACAAACTCTTCTGTAATCAAACAGATAAATAAATAAACAATTTTCACGTGATGATTAATTCAAGTAACAAAAGCCCCAACCCCAGAAATATTCAGGTGCTGGTAAGAGTTGCCTTCTCTTTGTGAAGGTTCCACCAGAAGCATTTCCAAAGGACAGATTAAGCTGCCATTCCAATTCAGATTTCCCCCCAAAAGAAATTGCAAATAAAACTTAAGAAAAAGGCACTTTTAGAAGGTAGGGAAGGCTCCAGAGAAGGACTCCAACCATTACAGCATATGATTACTCTTCCCCCCCCTGCCCCAGTCTTGTTCCTTGCATGGAGCTTGGCCACAGCCTGGGATGTATAAATTCAACATTCATAACCACAAGAGCTGCACAATAATAATGACAATTCTTTTTTCCTCCCAGCGTGTTTCATCCTGACAGGCCCCCTGAGGTGCAGCCAGCTGGCCCACAGAAAGGCAGCTTGTGCTGCAGAATGAAGTGCCAGCGAGTCTTGGTGTCCATGTCACAGAATCACGGGATCAGTCAGGTTGGAAAAGCCCCCAGGAGCAGAGTCCGTTCCCACCGCTAACCCATGTCCCCAAGTGCCACATCCACATGGCTTTTAAATCCCTCCAGGGATGGGGATCCCATCACTGCCCTGGGTGGACAACCCTTCCAGTCAGTAACACTTGTCCCCCATCCCTTTGACTTTGGTTAGAGCTGACTCCATCAGTCCTGCTTTGCACCTCAGCATCCTTCCCAAGCCAGGTATTTCGTGTGTCCTCCAAGGGGCTCTCCTCTGCCACCTAAAATACCACCCAGAAATTCAGTACCTACAAATGACCACATGAAAAAGGCAAAGTCTACAGCCTGCAGGGAGCCACCCCCCAGGGATCTCCCAGCTGCTGAAACACCTGCATGGATCATGTCACCAGGAATTGGCAGCACTTTTTAGGTGTATATCACCCAGTGCTAACGTTTATTCCCTTTATGTTACAGCTTTGGTTACAATTTGATCATCCTGCCTGTTTTCTCCACACCCCTGGGACTCTTTAAAATAAAATCACACACATAGTCAAGCCCAGTTCACATGAGAACACCACAGATATATCCAGGCCAGCAATAAATAACCATTGGCTTCTCCCCTTGCGTGCTAGAACTGAATTTATCCAACTCAAAAGACTCCCAGGCTGCCTGTCCAATATCCCCATTTTCCACTCATCAGTCCCTGTGGCAACATTCCCTTCTAATGGGCTTTATTTTTGCACTAATTTTGCACTAAAATGGCTCGATTTGATGGCAGGATAATTTGTGCTTCATCAGGATCCCAAAGAACGGCATGACATGGAAAAAAACATTATATGTGGCAGCGACTGAAGAACAGATGACAGATGTTCTGCAAATCTTATATCAGTGGTCTCGAAAACCTATATCAAGCACAACTCCCGCTTGGAGCAACTCAGAGAAGTTTTGACAGGAAACTTTTAAGCCAGGGGACAACTTCAGATCCCTGTCCAACCTGGCCTTGGACACTTCCAAGGACGAGGAATCCACAACCTCTGTGGGCAACTGGTTCTTCAATGTGACACTCTTATTTTGCCACTTCCTGAAGGAAAACCTTTTGCACTGATCACCTTGTTAAATAAATTGAGAATATATTCCCTTTCTTAAGGCTCATCACTTTTCTTGCGAGCTTTTCCCTTCAAAGCACAAAAAAATCTGTAATTCCCAGCTGGCTGGGCTTCCCAACAAAGACCCAGGAGGTTAAGAAAAAAAAATAAAAGGGAAGACAAAAAAAAACCTCAAGAAAAACCAAAAGCAGCTACAAGTGCTTAATAATTATAAACAAGAAGATCCAGCCTCGATATTCCAACATGCAAAGCTGGTGCCCAACAGCTGTCAGAAAACTGACTCACGTTCTCAGAGCTTCCCTGGGCCAGCTGCAGTCACTGACATGGACAAATTACTATGGAGCTCACCAAGGAATTTTCCTTATAAATATAGAAATCAAAGAGCAGGTTTAAGACACTCAAGTCAATACAGGGATTTGCAAAGCACTTGATACTCAAAGTTCTCCTCCCTCCTTGGACAACAGGATGGGGGTTTGGGGTATTTTTAGCAGGAAGAGAAAAATCAAATTAAAAATAAAATAAAAAAAATCAAGCCAGACCAAAAATGGAGTGCCAGCTTATTAAATATTCAAGCGGTCTGGACCAGCTGCGTGTGCCTTACTCATTTTGGCAAGTTCCCTACTCTCTGCAGAGATATTTATTTTTGCATTAAACATGCATTCAGAAAATGAAGTGAAAGGATTCGACAGGCGAGTTTGGGGAGTTGAACAGGCAATTCCTTTCTCTGAATAGTTGCCACCTGACCACACGCCACGGAAATTTCTCACCCATCCTCTCCAGGGGGACTTTTCCCACACCTGACTCTTGGAGCATTTCATTCCCCAGTGACTGTTTGCAGCAAACCTGCTGTTGGATTAAAGCTTCCTTTATAGGTGGGAAAAAAGAAAAGCCAGAAATCTGTATTTTAATGGATTCTTTTCCTTCAACAAGGCCTGTAAAAATAGTTACCTTGCACATTAAGTGAGCTATAAAAGAAGCTGCTATCATTTCATTTGCTTTTATAACCTTCCTCCACACATGATATCACATTATAATGAAAGCTGCTTCCACTGGCACTTGTCAGAGAGCTGGGGGTGTTCAAGAGCAGGGCTCCCTCCACCCCTTTCCAAGCAGCCTTGTCTTCCTTGATTTCCCAAACACAGCAGAGCCTCAACAGCCTCAGGAGGAAAACAATATTAACTGAACAAGAAGAATAGGAAAAGGATTTTTAAGCAAAAAACATAAGTTTGGATCGAGGTCTGGGGTTTTATTCCTTGGGGGCTCTTTGGGTGGGTTTTTGGTGGGATTTTTTTGCTTGTTTAGTTTTGATTTTGTATTGTTTTGATTTTTATTTTGAGAGTGCTGCACATCTATCCCATGACCACTTAGCTTCTCAAGGAAAGAAAACAGCACCCCAAACTCAAATAATACTACTAAAATACGCCTTAACTGATTGACAAAATCAGGTTACCTGGGCCCTTAGGGTGGCCATGACCCCACTGAGCACCAGCACCCCCTGTGGCAGCACCGACACCTCGGCAGCAGGGAAAGCTCTTCCCTTGGATTCTTTGCTGCCTGCAAAGTGAAGACTGGCAGATGTTCAGGCCTTCCCTTGCCAGGAAAATTAGCACTTTCCCAGCAGCTCTGCACAGCGAGAGGAGCATCGTGGAGCTGCTGACAAAACACGCCCCAGCGTGAGCAGGGGCTGCTGGAGACAGGAGCTCTTCAACCTCAATCCATCAACCAAGGCCGGGCAAAGTCGTTATTCAAGACCTCCAAAGGGTGTAATTACACACAATTTACCATCCACCCACTGCAGCTTCCCCGAGACAACTGGGCTACAAACAGTGCCTGGCAAAGTTATGGATTTAATCATCAGGAACCTCAGAATGCAGTGGGTTTACATCAGTTTGGATCACTTATAGCCATTTTATTTCCAACTCTTAGTTTCCCCATATACTGATATATGATCTATTAATATAATACTGATGAGAAAGACACATACATAATCTTGGAGCTGAATTAAATTCTAAAATCTTCAAGAAATAATTCTAAATTAAATTTCTTTCTTCCCTAATCGTTGTTAAACCAGACAAGTGATTGCTACAGTAACTCTGAGACATCCTAACACTAAACTCCTGTCCCGTGTTCTGCTTGGTCTGTGATTTCACTTAAGATATGACAAAGATGGGTTTGTTTCTGTATGTAAAGAAAACCCCTGGAAATGCAAAGAAGGGAAAATTGTCACTAAGTGCCACACCCATGAAGCATCAAAATCTGCAAATTATGAACACAGGATGGAAGGAAGAAAAATATTCAGGTCTGACAGAGGTATTTTAGCCCCTGGTCTGCACATCTGCTGCAGAGAGATGGACCATCCATGCAGCCCAGACCTGAGGATAATCCAGCTGGAATTGCTCTTCCTTGGAGCACAATCCTTCTTTACTGGGTTAGACATTGAGTCATTTGGGTTGGAAGAGACCTCCAAGGTCATCGAGTCCATGTCCCCAGGTATCACATCCTCACACCTTTGGAATCCCTGCAGGGCTGGGGACTCCACCCTGCCCTGGGCATCTTGACAATGATTTGGTTGTAGGAATTTTATCTCCTGTCCAATCTAAACCTCCTCTGGTGCCACTGGAGGCTGTTTGCTCTTGTCTGTTTGCTTCTACATGCTCAGAGACAGGACCAAGATGGAACCAGGGCTCTTCCTACACCAGTGCCAGTGGCCTTGAGCCTGGAAATGTGGGTCCTGCACTTCCCACCTGGAGCTCAAGCCCTGCAGTCCCTCAGGGAGGGTCTCCAAGCCCACATTCCCAGCAAAGGTTGTAGCTGCACAGTCCCCAAAATCACCCTTTCTGCAGTAATTACTGGCGATGGCTCATCTAACCACACACACAGCAGGAAAGGGCAATTTGTCACTGTCACCCTGATTTTTTATTTCAGATCATCCTGTTAAGTCCCACTAGTCACTATTTGAGGTTTATGATGCCCCACACAACCCACAATGACTTTTAACAGCACCTTCTGCCTCTTGGTTTTGTGTTTCTAATTGTCAGGTAGGAAATACAGCTTTGCTTGGGCCAGTAAAGCCCCGATACAGGATTGCAGCTACATTTGTTTCCTCTATAAATCGCATTTCATAGCAGACTGGGAGTGTTCACAGTGTTCCAGCAATAAAACCAAACCCATGTTGTGGCAACAGCAGAAAGATGCATATTTAATGACAAAATCTTGTCAAACCCAGCCTAGAAGAGTGTCAAAGTCAGTCTTTTCTTGCAAAAACATTGAAGGCAGTTTGTGCTGACCAACCTAACACAGGTCTCGTGTTTGAATGATCAGGATTTTTAAAGAGGCTCCAAACACACGGAGCTGCCTCAGCATTTTAGGGTTGAACTTAAAAACATGAAGCAGTGAAATTCAGAGGTGAATATTCAGTAGGTGCCTCTGGCCACTGCTGGAGAAAGAATGTGGAGCAATACTTCAAGTGCAGGAGGCTGGAGAGTGCAATTCAGGAACTTTGGGAGATCCAACCACAGCTGGGATGGAGTGGCCTGACAGAAAAAAAATCATCATGGGGTCTTCATCTCTGTCACCAATGAACTGTTCATTCTGGTCAAATTTGAGCCCGTGGATTTTGGCACTAACACAAGGAACTTCAGAGTTGCAGCAGGTGAAGGAAGAACGGGAAGATCCGGGTGAAAAAATACAGGTCAAAAAGAAGACAAAAGAAAAAAAAGGTAAAAAAACCCAAACACATCAACCTCTTCCATGGAAAAGGAAGAAACTGCTTATAACCAAGTCCTATTTACTCCCCATCTGCACAATCTTCAGGAATCTACAGAATAAAGGAAACCTTGGTTTCTCCCTTTCTGCAGAACAATGGGAAACCTGATTTTCTCCATTTCCTAACAAGTGAAATAAAACCCAAGGGAGAGGGGGGAAGATCCAGAATGGTAATTAAAGATTAGGAAATTAGGGAGGAATAGATCAAAAGGGACAAAAGGAAAACAGCTTGGCTTCCAGAGAAGGCAATGCAGCTTTGAATTCATTGTCTTCATGACTGAAAGAACGCAACTTCCAAATTGCACTTTGAACTCCAGTGAACTGCTTTTGCCCAGACACACTTTCACTCCATGGATGTATTTATCAATTAAAAACCCAATCCGACACCCAAGAAATTCCCACAGGAGTGATTGACAGCTCTTTTCTTTGGAAAAGGAGAAAATCCAGCAGGAAAGGAAAAACAAAGCCCAGGAGTGTGTTGTGCCCATGCCAGGGTTTGCCTCCAGGGGAGCACTGAGTGAGAGATGTCACCCTGCTGCCCACCCCTCTCCCTCCTTTTGGGACAATCTTGATGTCATGGACTAACAGCAGCTTGGCAATCATTCCTGAGCACGGGAGGCTCACCTGGCTCAACAGATCTGCTGTAAATAACATTCTTCTTTAATTTAATGGAAGGGCTTTAGGAAAAAGAGTGGAAAAATGCTCCAAAAGACACCATTCTTTAAAGTGCCAGAACCAGAAGGGCTGATCCTACACAAAATCCAAAGGGCAAAACATATTTAAAAGAGAACAATCCACTGTAAGGGAAGACTGGCAGCGACTCAGGGAGCTCTGCCTGGAGCAGGGAAACCAGGAGGAGTCTCATGGAGCCTGAGGAGCCCCAAGGAATTGGATGTGCCTTCAGGAAGGGAATGCTAATGTTAAATACTCAAGCTATAAACACACCTGCCCCTGGCAGTGACCTGGGGCACAGCTGGGATAAGCAGGGCAGACATCCAAAGGTTTTCTGACCCCAAAACAAGACCCTGACCACATTGCAGACAGGCAGCAGCCACCAGCACACCAAGGAGCAAAATCCACTGTGAGCTTCCCATGGCCAGCACGATCCAATGGACCAGGTGGGCAGGTCCTGGCACAGGTTTCCCAGAGAAGCTGTGGCTGCCCCATCCCTGGAAGTGTCCAAGGCCAGCTTGGAGCTGGAAGGTGTCCCTGCCCGTGACAGAGGGTGGAACGAGGTGAACTTTAAGGTCCCTTCCAACCCAAACCATTCCATGATATAAAGAAAAATAATAGAACCATGAAGCATGGCCATCATCTCCTTTCAGCCCAGCCTGACTGCAAATGGACTAATGGCCTGATTTGACCAAATTTGCTGGTCTAATTAGGAACTTCCATGTCTATAAACAAGTAAATGACAGAGGTAGGAGGAAGGAAGAGGAAAACAAAAAGAATTTTCCTTATGTCTTTATCGCTCTCTCCTGATTAAACCTAATTGGCAAACCCACCCCATCCCCGGTTCAGAGGGAAAAGCCCCCATCCAAAGAGACTGCTTGGAACGTGGAATGAGGCCCGTTGGTCTTTCCTGGAGTAGTTACAGAAAGGAGCCCATTGCAGCCTCTCCCAGGTCACCAGCACACATTACAATCCTGTGCCTCCCTACAATTGAGGCACAGATGGAGAAAGAACATTGAGCTTTGGGGGATGATAATCAGATTTATTTTTTTCAATAAGTAGAGCATATTATTTTCAAGTGGTTAACTGAGAATAACTCTTGCAGAAGTACAATATAACAGTAATTATTCCAAAAAAATCAATGGCACAAAAGGGTTCGTTGCAAATCATATTATGATTGCTGGATTAAAGTAGTTATTATATAATCGGATAGCAATTACTCCACCTTAATAATTTCTGGGTTTCTAAGGGTGAAAGTGATAATACAAGCTACAGCAGGTGTCAAATTTTAGCTGTTGTGAAATGAATATTCCAAAGGCTGCAAAGAAACAAACAGATTAGCATATAAAAACCACGAGCATGGAGAACAGCTAAAAATATCAAACTCCTCCAGCCCTCTTGCCTCGAGCAGACAGTGAGGAGCAGCTCCTTCCTGACAAAGGACTTGCAGCCTGCAGTTTAAATCACAAGAAAGCTGAAGGCTCTCCTCATCCCCTCTCTGAATAAACCAAATGGTTTCTTGTACAATCAACTTTATTGTCTATGACTCTGCCAGAGAAGGGAGACAAGTCTTAACAGCTCACAGATTTGCAGGACAATGTAGACACATGTCCTTGTCTTCATCACACTCGGGTTTGCTCCAGTCCAAAGCTCTGCCAACTCATTTAGAGACTTCAGCTCATGGAGTTTCCCTCACTGGGGATATTCCAGAACCTTCTGGATGCAATCATGGGCCATGTGCTCTAAGGAGACCCTGCTTGAGCAGAGAGGTTGGCCCAGATGTCTCACTGTGGGCTCTTCCCAACCAGAACCATTCTGTGATTTACTGCCAAGTGTTTCCAGGGTTTCTTTCTTCCTTTGCTCATTTCTTTTTAATCCAAAACTCCCTTCTTGTTTCTCTACAAACCAGGTGCAAACTGCCTTTAAATCACAGTGCAAGAGCAGCACTTCTCCAGATGCCACCCAAAACCCTGCTCAGAAAAGGAAAAACAACCCTCTTGGCAACCTTCTCCAATTCCCCAGATTTCTGTGTGCTGTTTGTGGAGCTTCCCAGCCCCTGGAAGGCACCCATGCCTACAAACCAAAGCAATGGGGGCTTTTACAGATCCAAGAGCCTGACCACGAGGTCCTAGATGGAGGAAATGAGGCTTTGTTCCTGCTTTCCTTAAATAAGAGATCTCATCTGGGCCTCGGTGGACACCATCAGTGCCCAACAGTGATAGCACAAAGGTAGAGCTAAATACACAACTGCCTTATTATGCTTTAAAACACAGCTCTCTTGGCACTCCAAACCAAATGGCAAGTTAAAATGAAGTCCACCTTGTTTCCAAAGAACAAATATTTGAGACATGTCAGGGAATGCAAAGTCCATTTGGCAAGGGAAATAGATGCTGAGGTTCAGCACAGGTAAATGCACAAAGTTTAACACAGTGAAAGCAAAGCAAAAGGAAAGTCTCTTAAAGGTGCTTGTGCATTAATTGTAGATTTTCTAGGTGGAGTTCAACACACTGATTTTTACATAACACTGTCAAAATAGGGGAACACTGAGGAAAAGCAGACTTTGAAACGCAGCAATGTAAGATGGGATTCCTGACACTAAATGTTTCTGTAAGGTTGGGTTCATTCTGTGAGGATTTGCAGGAACCAAATTATCACAGTTGTTCACAAACTCTGGCCAGCTATGGAGTTTTGAAGAGAAAGGCATCAACACGGGAAAGATTTTGTTATTACCTAAAGAGAAACAACATTTGAGAGCATTGCAATCACAGCAATCAAATGTGAGAGGGGGATGTCACAAAAAAGTCAGAGTAGAAGAAAAAAGTCTTCCCTGTGGATTTCCATCACCATTTAAATACTCCACAACTCATGTAGATCAAATCCAGTGACCTGAATTCAGACGGTGCAGAGATGGGCAACCTCAAGAGACTAAATACACACACGTGGCAGAGCCACTGGCCAGCTCAGAAAGAAAACTGCACAGTCACCACCTTTCTGCTCCAGGAAAAGACATTCCCAAAGACCAATGACAGCAAAATGCAACAACTCCTTCATACTGGTGACTTGTGAAACGTGAAACCAAGATCCTCAAATAAATCCTCATCTATTCCTCAGAAATTCTAAATACTGACTACAACTAAAGCTCTTTCACTAGAAAGAGAAGAAAGCTCGGTAGGAAACCATCCCAATGCTCAAGGCACAAATGGGAAACCTCCTTCCCAAGGCACAGGGGTGAACTCAGGGGGCTGATGGATCTCCTGGCACAGACAGATCCTGGGAATTCACACACCACTGGAACAACTCAATTTAGCAGCTCTGGGGAGACCATCTCTCCTACAGCAGCCAAAACCCAATAACACCCCAGGGGAAAAAATCCAATCCTCAATCTCCTGTTCTTAGAGAGACTTTTACAACTCCAACTCCTTACCTTGAAAGCAGCAGCTTCACCGTTCCCAGGAGCACCCAAACCTTCTGTTTGCTTCAGCCCATGGACTCCACCCCACCACCAAACAGCTGAGCTCCATCTTCCCTTTTGTTCTTTCTCCCTCCCTTTATCTGATAAACCCCCTCCCCTGACCCCCCTCCTTCCCAAGGTGCCCTGCTGGCAGCAGCTGCTGGTCTGCAGCACCCATCTCCCACACCTGGGAGGGATAACATGGGTGGAATTCCTTCAGCTGTAGGCACTTCCAGGGCCCACCTTCCACCAGCCCTCCGTGGAGGGCAGAGACCACCCCCACACATCCCTCTGGACACTTCGATTAAAAATACATGATTGGATTCTAGCTGGAATAAGAGGAAATTTTGTGGGGTGTCCTGAGGTTTGACAAGACCAGGTGCGGACCAAGAGGACTCATTCCACTATGGGAAACACCTCTGGACAATACATTTCATGTCTGTCTGACCTCTTCCTCTTCAAAAAGCTTCCAGCTCTTGGGTCCCCAGCACAGGAAGGGCATTGACCTGTTGGAGCGAGTCCAGAGGAGGCCACCAATGTTCCTACCACCTTCCAGGATGTTCCAATACTCCAAAAGAGCTTGGTTAAAAAAAAAAAAAATTGAGGGTTTGGGGTGTTTTGCTGGTTTTTCTCCCTCTTTAAGCTTTGCTGTAGTACAGCATGTTTTGAAATTTGAGTCTTAACTTTCCTTCCCTCACACTGAACACCTGATATTTGTCTTATTGATCCACTCTTCTGTTCAGCCTTCTCTTCTCCTTCTGCACTGAATGTGTTTTGTTTCCTGAGGTCCCCGGTTCAAAACCCCTGCCAAACACACCACCAGCTACTTGATTCCTTAAATAACACCATTGCAGGGGGAAAAAAATCCTGATTCTCCTCACAAAGCCCTTTGGGGAGGGCAGGTTGAGTCTTTTGTAGGATGCCTGACCTGAGCTGCTGCAGAGGTCTAGGAAGGGCTGATTTATCTCCCAGAGCAGACAGGGGTTGGTTAGGGATAACTCTGAGTGAGCCTGAGTGGGAAGGGGTGTTTTATGTCCCCTCAGACCTTTCCTGCATTGTCATGCAGGCAAGTCAAACTCCTGTGCTGTGAAATTGCAAACTGTTTCCATGGAGATGATTAATATGTTCATAAATCCACAATAATTCCTTCACTGCGGGACCACAGAGGGTGAAACATCGGTTGTTGAAAGAAGAAGAAGCCCTTAAACCAGATATTTCTTCCTCTTAATCCAAATAAAGAAAGAGAACAATTAAAATCAAGTGAAAGCCAAATGAACATGAATTTTGAATTATTGTGTCTCCTTTACGGTGTTCAAGCCTCACCACAACAAGTGTCCTTTCGATTTGTAGCCTTAGAAAATGCTCCAAAATACCTTGTCATTAAACTTTTCAATATCTAAAAGGTGAAACAAGCTCGTTCCATGGTAATTAGGGTGTGTGGGAGGCGGATTATTGTTTTTTACAGAGTTCCATCATGTGAGAGGCACTTTTGGGCACATGGTTTACAATAACCCCTGTCCAAGGTCACTCTTGTGCCTTAAATAAGAGCCCAGGGATGATAAGAATCATGTCCTGCTCGTGAAACTGCAGCATGTGCAGCTCTTGGCAAACACTGCCTTGTGATGGCCACCAGTGCAGACAACCCTGTCCTCAGCCAAAGTCCAGCCTTTCTAAAGACTTCAGTCTGGAAACTGGAGCAGCTCTAGAGCATTTTGAACAGCCCCATTTTTAAAGAAGTCACGGCTCGACTTAAGACTCAAACACCAAAACATACACAAAAGTGAGCATGTTGAATTTTCACTCTATTTGACCCCAAATTAATAAAAAAACTATGAACAGGAATGTGCAGAAAGCAAATGGTCATGTTAGCACGGGGTCATTAAAGAGGAAAGAGAAGTGCTCTCTAATCCTCAGAGCTTCCATCCATGCTTTACCTTTTTTATTGCATCTCCCTTTAATGAGTAATTTTCTGGTTAAATCTGTGCTTCTAAAATTCAGCCAAACATCCTGGGATGTGACAGACAAGCAGAGCTTTTGCACCTCCTTCACACAGCCCTCACTGTAAAAACTCACTTCAAAGCAGCCGAGGAGAGATGAAGGGCTGGATGGGGGAGATGAAAATGCTCATCCCGGTCTAGACCTTCCAAAGAAGCAGAAGCAGTTAATTTTCATTAGATTAATTAAAAGCAATTTGAAATTCAAAATTTGGTGCTGCACTTGTGACACCCTGACCTCTCAGGGCCAGCCAGCTGTGATGACCCCAGGCAACCCCAGGGATTTGGCAAAGGTGCAAAACGTGGGCCTGAAACGGCAGAAAACGAAGTCATTCATTGCCTAATTTTCTAGATGACAAACAGCACCCCAGGGTGACTTCACACAGGTCCAGTTTGCAGTCTGGGGCTGCAAAAACATGTGGGACACTCAATTGAGGCCATTCCCTGTTAGAGGACCAGAACCAACAGCTCAGATCTTCTGGATCCCAGTCCTGCTTTCTGCAAGGCTGAAAGACCCTTGGAAAGGTCTGGTCACAGGAGAGCTGGCAGCAAAAATGCTGAGCCTGCTGGAGGTGTGGCTTGTACCTTATCCTATCCAGCTTGGGAAGACAAAGCCTACAAAACTCCTGCCATCCAAATTCTACAGGAGGAACCTCTCACAGAAAATTCCAGATAATATTGCCACTTGGATGAAGGTGCAGCAGTGCATGATTTCCCTCCTGTTTGATCAAAGAGAGGTTTTTACAAAGGCAAAAGCAGCCTGGAGTTGGAGATGCCCTTCCCCTAAGAGTGTAAATATAAATATTTTGCTCCTCTATGGGCAATGTAATCAAATTGAAATATATTCCTGTTTGACACTTTCATCTGTTTCTTCCTGTGTCTTTCTGCTGGAGAGGGATTTTTGACAAGGGCATGCAGTGATAGGATGAGGGGGAATGGATTTCAGCTTAAATTTAAATTGGATATTGGGAAGGAATTGTTCCCTGGGAGGGTGGGCAGGCCCTGGCACAGGGTGCCCAGAGAAGCTGGGGCTGCCCCTGGATCCCTGGGAGTGTCCAAGGGCAGGTTGGAGCAACCTGGGCTATGGAAGGTGTCCCTGCCCAGGCAGGGGTGGAGTTTGTTGATTTTAAGGTCCTTTCCAACCCAAACCTCTCTGTGATTCGATGATTCTTTCAGCCTCATTCCATGAGAGCCCAAGGCACACAGGCAGCAGGTTTTCCACCTGGCAAACTCGTCCCTGGCAGCGAGAGGAGGTTTTCTCTGCCCAAATCTGTTTTGATGCTTCTTTGCAGCACCTGCCCAGAGCTGCCTGCTAACCCACCCTGCAGAGAGTCAGGCAGGAGCTGGTGGAGAGAGGGGCAAAGGCACCAGTGCCCGCAGGTCCTGGCAGATTCTCTGGCTCCAGCTCTGCCCCTGCTGCAGCAGGGCAGGGCCAGGGCACTCCTGCTGTGCCCGTGTGCCCAAAGCCCAGCTGCAGCTCCTGCTGGCTGGCTGGGTGAAGGCAAAGCCAAGCCCTGCAGCTCAGGCTGTGCTGGGTGACCAGGGCTGGCTCAGCACGGGCAGCCTCCACCAGCAGTGCCACAATGTGTGCCAGGGGGCTCTGCAGCCGTGCCATGCTGGTTGTGGCATGCCATGTCACTGGGCACAGTGGGAAAAGGGGGTCCTGGGAGCACAGGCTGGGGAAATCAGGTTCAGCGGAGACAATTTGTTAAATACTCCAAATTTCCCTTTTTTAATGCTTTTAATGTCTCCACTTAGAAATCTAATCTCAATTTAGCCTGCATTTTTAAGCTTTTTTAGTTTTCCTGTACCTAAAGATAGAGGGAATGTACCTTTTAAATCCTGGGATCACGTTCCCAAGAACTTACCCCTGGGTGTGACACTGTGCAATGGGGACATTCTCATTATCAACCAGCACTTATTAAGAAATATTAAAGCTGTCCAGGACCTTTGACTGCCCAGCTTGGGGTGACCCTGAGAAGTCCCTTATCTCCAGCCCTCACTGGTGCAGGGCTCAGCTCAGCCCTGGCACAGCCACAGGCTCCTGAACCACAGATGGAAATCCAATTCCTGGCAAAGCTCAGCTGCCAAGGACCAGGGAATTACCTCGAGCAGTCAATAGCACTGAATTAATAAAATTAGTGCTGTTTCTGCTGGTCATTGTTCTCAGGATCCGGCCTGGGTGAGGCAGTGCTGGGAGGGGAAGAGGCAGGACTGGTGCAAGAGGGGCAGCAGCTCACTGGAGTAGGGCAGGCTTTGGGAAGCCTTGTCCTAGGATGGGTTGCTGCTTCATTTCACAGCTCTGTGTTTGCCTCTGGGTTCTGGGGCTTCATCTCCTGGGTTGTTTTGTAGCTTAAAGACTTCATTTTACCTTTAAATGGCGCTCCCTCAGCACTGAGTGGCTTTTGTAAATGTACTTCTTACTGGGCAGGTTGTCTAAGATCTCCTGGTTCTGCCTTAATCTGATTTCTATCATTAATTCTTTTTTGTTTGTTTGCTTGGTTTGGGGGCTTTTCCCCTGTGCAAAAGACCAGCATGCAGGAAACAAAAAAACTCCACTTTAGTGGAGTAAAATTTGGCTTTAATACGGAAAGACAAGGATTCTTGTCTTTTTCCAGCAAAAAACAGCAGGGCATCTGATTCAGACCTTTGTTTTGAGGCTGGAAGAGAACAACACTTGGTTCAAAAGCCTCAAAACATGTTAATTTCTGCATTATTCATTCATTGATCAAACCAGTTTGCTAGCATTACTTTCCTGCCCTGGAATCAAAGTCAGACTGAACCAGAGCCCAGCAACTTTGAGGAGCTGTTAGACATTTTCAGGATGCAACAATTTCCAACATCCCACAAGGTGGGATCATTTCTATAAACCAGGTTCTTCCTCCTTTGGAAAGGGTTAGGTGAGGTGAGGGCAGAAAATGGCATTTCCAGCCCCAGAGCTGGGCACAGCAGTTCCCTGTCCAAAGGGATTTCCACCTGGAAAAATCCAGCTGGTTCTTTCTGAAGGACTCTCAGCACGAGGTTTGTGTGGATCATACAGGGCTGAGTTCCCTCCCTGAGTTTCTCAGCAAATCAAACCAATGAGGGGAAAATGAAAGAAGAAAAAAAAAATAACAAGTTTTACAGCATTAGAACTAAACCAATAAATCCAATCCAAAGTCATTTTCCTCCTCCCCTCTAGTCCTGTTCCATTTAAGTAGATGGAACCTCCTGCAAAAATAAAGTGCTTTGAGCAATGTACAAAATGAAAATCCCACTTGCCTATTTGTGTCTTTGGTATTTTGTGAGCTGTGAAAAGTTGTCATCAAGAGAGGGAGGGAATTTCAGGTCTAATTCCCTGCACCGGGAGGAAATGGGCCCAGAGAGGTAGAAACCAGAGCAAATACACTTATGATAACATTTATTATATCCTAGGCCCAGCACAAGGAGATTGGGTGCTGGGATGCCATAACATCATTTCAGACAGATGCCTGAATGACTCGGAAAGACAATTCTTATCAACCTACAGGCAGCTTTTAAAATGTATTTACTGACAGGGACAAAGTGTGGCTTAAACAAGCAGCTCGGAGTCTGCTGCTTCTTACATATTTTATTGAGAGACTCACCAATTTGCCAGTTAACCACACCATCTGTCTTGGAAATGGAGGCACTTTAATAAAACTGCTGCTCTCTCCTAGTTCATTTTGCTCCCTGAAATTCCTTGAATTGCTCACAGGTCCCTCCAGCTCCCAAAACTGGACACTTGGTGATTTATGATGCCAACGCTCGCCTCAAATGGGCATAGAAAATAATTGTTACTCATTTTTATGATTGAATTTATTTTTCCTCTCCTCGAGTAGCGTCACCTAATGTGTTTTAAAAATAGGTTGTTTTAGGAACGGCAAGACTTATGATCTGCTGTCCAAGGACTGATATTGAAATGGGCTCAGTGTTCCCAAGTTCCACAGAAACCAAAGGGAATTAAAGGGATCAGTCTGATCCAGGTGTGGGCCTGGCATAATTATCCTCTCTGATGGCTTTTAAAAGAGCAAAGGAGGCTGCACCAAGAAAATTACAATGTTTTTAATCAACGTTTCTCAAGTTTTAATGTAGTTTTGCATTATCTCCCTTGTGCTGGTAAGGAAGGGAATGAAGGCACCGACTCTCTGCACCTCCAGGAGTCATCAAGGTCCCAGAGCTCCTGCAGGGGACTAAATGCAACCAAAGGGATTGAATCTGATGGTTCCATCATGCCCTACATGACATGGCTACACACAAAACCATCCCCATAAATCTGCTGCATGTGATTTAGGGTTATTTTGAAGGCTTTATTCACACACTCTGTAGACAATTATATATTGGATTCTTCACTGGAATAAGCTACAAAATATTCTGTGCCTGGGATTCCTAAAAAGAATCTTAAATATTGAGAAAGAATGTCAATATCTGAGAGGACAAGATTTCAGATTCTCTTTGATGGTTTGACATTTGAACTTCTCTCCTTATTGCACAGTGAGTTTACTTTTACTGCTCTGCCTCACAAACATCCCATTTTCAGTTGTTCTGTCAATAATGGGAACCAAAACAGTGGAGAGCAGGCAGAATTTAATTTCATCAGTATATAAAATACATAACAATCAAATATATAAAATAGAAATCGGAGACTTCTTTCTTGGATAAAAGCCAGCTTGGAATACTCAAGATATTTTAATTACACTGGAAAATAATGCTGCAGGGGAGGAGAGAATGGGGAGAGGAAATTTCAGAGAAAGGGGAGAGGAAAGGGAAGAGGAACTCAAACAAAAGAGACTTTTTCAACAGCAAAGTATTAAAAAAAACCAACCCAAACTGGCTCAATTAGTACTATCCCTGCCATTCATATTAATTAAAAAATGCTTATCACCAGATGATATTGCTTGTTTGCACCATCCTTACTTCATTAGTGCTAATTGGAAGTAATTACGACTGATATGTGAAATATTTAATTAAAAGATTTATCTGCTTCTATTGTCATGTTTCTGAACCCTCTGCAGTGTCTCCAGCACCGCACTGGCCCCTCTGGATCCTCTGCAGGAATTCCCATTCTCTGTCCTTTCCCATTGCGAGTCCCAGTCCTGTCAATCAGAAAGAAATCTAAATATTGATTTAGATCCCTCCAGAACCAACACCCTGCGAGAAGAACTGGGGCCTCTTTCCTGTGGTTCCTGAGAAATTGGGATACAGAGTCTCCCAGACTCCTCTCTTTCCCTCCAAGAGTCTCCTCCTCTTCTCTTTGACGTCCTCTCCCAGTTCAGCCCAGTGACCCAACGTTGCTTTCCTCCAGGTTTCATGGCCCTTCCCGTTTGGGTGGATGCACACTGATGTCCTCCCTCCTGAGGGCTCTTGGAATGATGGATTCCTGCTTTGACTCTTCCCACCTCTGAATCCCCAAACCCAGAAGATTCCCAAGGGGATGGGAGGGAAAACAACAGCTGGTTCAGAAGTCACACTCTGCTATTTCACAACTTAGCCCTGGCAGAGACAGTGCAGAACAGGCTCTGCTCCACTGAGTCCCCAATTGCTGCCAGGCTTTGCTGGCTCTGCACAGCTCCTGCTGGGAATGGTGGTGAGGGCAGAGGCACAGCTGAGGTTGGCACAGCTGAGGTTGGCACAGCTGAGGTTGGCACAATCCCAGCGTGCTGGGAACTCCAGTGCCCATGTCTGCACACAGAGGGCACGGGAGCCCCAGTGGGAAAAGCCACAGAGGTCAGAAGCCCTGGAAAATCATTGCAGTTGGGAAAGGTTTCCAAAGGCCAAACTTTGAGCCAACACCATCTTGTCAACTCATCATGTCACCAAGTGTCACAGCGACTCGTTCTTGGACACCCCCAGGGCTGGTGACTCTCCCACTGCCCAGGGCAGCCTGTGCCAGCCTGTGCCAACGCCCAAACCCATTTTCAGGGAAGAAATTCTTCCTAATATCCAACCTGAACCTCCCCTTGAGGCCATTTCCCCTTGTTATCACCCAGTAGAAGAGGCCAAACCCCAAAATGCAATGTGCTCAATTAAAGGCTCATTGTAGGTAAGAAACTGCTGTTTCCCCTACAAATATCCTGCTAATTATATTATTTTATATTAAATGTGATTAGCCTACCCGTGCTCCTGTCACCCCTGCAATCACCAGCACTTGGTATAAGGTATCTTTTGAAAGCTACACTTGCAAAGATCCTTTTCTTTGGTTTGTAGCAGCAGTGATTTGTATTAAATCGTTTCTCTCCTCAAAGCCCACAGCCACACCGTGTCACTCGGTCACAGAGCACTGCCAGGCTTCAGCATCTCTCTCTGCCCCAGAATGAATAGGCTGGGTCATCAACTGCAGCTTGTCCAAACCCAGCTCTTCAGACTGCTGCGGGTAAAGTGCCTTTTATAATCTCATAAACCAGGAGGCTGAAATTATCACCACAGTTGTCAGGAGTTTTATAGAGATTCAATCTCCTCTATGATAGACTGGTTGCAAAGCTGAGGGTTTGTTTATGAGATAAAAAGCAACCATAAAGAGAGAATTGGCTTCCCTCGCTCTCCACAACGCTCCTTGTTTGAAAACTTTCTGGCAGTTCTACAAGAGCAAAACCACAGAAACACCAAAAAGGAACAGTTTCTCCCTGGTTTGATCCTCCCTTACCAAATACCCTGGCACAGGAAGGATCTTCTGCACAATAACATGGTTTCAACAGGGACTGGGGAGAGTTTTCAGGGAAAGAAGTGCAGAGAATATTGTCTCAGATTTATATTTTATACATTTAATTTTGGATTGATATTTTATATATTGATGAAGTTAAATTGCTGCCTCCTCTCCATCTCTGTAGTTCCCAGCATTAAGAGAACAACTGGAAATTCAGCAGTGGCACAGTCCCGAGAGGGAATCTTTTCACTTTGGCTCAGGGTCTTGGGGGGATCTCTTCAGCAGCCACAGGTTTAATCAAATATCTCATGAGGAAATAAATGTTAAGGCAGAGAATATCATTGGCATCACAGAACCCACAAGAACTGGGTTGAAGGGGCAGAAAACCTGGGAAGAGCTTTGTGGTCTGTGCAGCAAAGACTCAACGCCACAAGAGGATCTAGAAGACTTGTTGGCCAAGATTTTGCTTTGCTCCAGCTCACTTCCCATGGGGAATTACATCATTTTTTCACATAATTACTTGGGTAAGAGTTAGGAATTAGCTTTCTATCCCTGTCTGACTAAGTGGTTTGGACATCAGGCCCAGCCTGGCACCCAGCTGAAGACGAGGGACACTCACTCTCCACCTGGAGTTCTCCATCCACATCTTGGAGATCAATAAAGGGGTTTGCAATAAACTCAAACCACTGAAACCAAATCAAACCCCTTCCCCAAAGTCACGGGATGTTCGTAACTGGAAGTTGTGGCCAGACCTGTGTTGCTGAAGGACTGGGACACAGCCAAGGAGCCCAGAACCTGAAATTATTTAGGAGCAGGTATTCCCAGCAGGTGCTGAAAGCAGCTTTTCCAGAGGTAACGAAAGGAAACTAATAAAAACAAAGCTTTCAACGTGAGAAAAACAGACCTCCAAAACTCCATTCTCAATGTACTTCAACTACAACGCAACTTCTCCAAATCAAAGAAACAGGGACTTTTCTGACGGAATCCACGCCAGGCATCTGTAAACTCATGCAAAAAAAAAGTCACTTTCCCCCAAAAAGTTCACATTTGGCTTAGTTTGCCTTCATGTTAACTTTCAAATAAGCCTTCCTCCTGCATCTAGACAAAGCCTTTACTCTGACATTGCCTTGAGATGCTCTGGCTGTTAGTAATAATAAGGACAAGTGAGAAATTATTAAAAGAGATTTATTGAAAGTGACTGAATGCTCCAGGGTACCATAGTAGGAGGTTCGATCCTCAGAACAATTTTATGCAGCATATTGAGGCCGTTCAGACTTTCAACTTAAAAAATGTTCAAGTTTCTCCTGATTCAGAGTTCCTTTGACACAACTTCAAAGCAGAAGCGTCTCAAAGCAGCGTTGAAGGAAAAATGGAAGTATTTTACAATGACAGCTCTAATATCCGAGCTCGGCCTAAAAGCTGTCAAATAAATTAATAGTGATCTGGTAGGGAACCTTCTCGTGCACAGGTGGCCTTGGGTTTTAGCCTACTTTTTTGGGGCCAACGTGTTTGGAGATGAATTTAGGAAATGCTCACTTGTGCTACCGGTTTGAGTGGCCCTTGACCATGAGTAACCCACTCAGTGCCTGTTAACTGGAATGTTATCTGCTGAAACATCTAAAAATACAATTATCCAGCTCATCTGAGCAAGCTGCTCTAGTGAAAGGGGTCCCTCTGTCCCATGTCCCTTCCTCTTGGTGATTCTAGGATTATTTCATTTTCCCCACAGGCAATGAGGTTGTGGCTAATTAGTATCTGTGTTGGACTCCTTTGGGGTTTATTTTTCCTTAAAATTTGCATTTCCTCCACGGAATCATTAAGGTTGGAAAAAATAAATTCCATTTTGCAAAGTTGCACCCATCCCTATGGAAAAAAACCCAAATTCTCTTTTGCAAACTCACCCAATTTCATCAAATGAAAGTCTAAACTTTCTTTTCCTCCTCCCGGTGTTTCTGGGTTCCCACTCTGAACTGATTTCTGATACAAAAGACCACTCCTGTCTCACTTCTCTGCATATAAATAGTATTCTGCTCTACAGCTTCAATCTTGTTGGAAAAAATACATCAATTCCTGCCTTTTTTAAGTCTAAATAAAATAAAATCAGTCCCCTTAATCTCTGTCCCTTCATGAAAATAGCAATGTAGGAAGAAAACAGCCATGGTAAGTGTAGTTGAAGAGGTTAAATTAGGTATGAATTCCATCTCTACAGGACAAAGAGAGTTTCCTGTCAAAGTTAAAACTTCAGAAATAAGCAATAATTTGTCCTGGGGTTGCTGTGGGTCAGAGGCTGCTGCCTGGGAATGAAATCCAGCTTGTGTTTTTGAGGAGCATCAAAGAAAGGTCAGAAGTTTGCCCCTGGTCTAACAAACCATGTGTTATGCACCAGGTGGGATTTCCCAAGCCAGAAGTTCATTCCATCCAGGAAAATCCTCAGCAAAAGCTGGATTGGATTGTATTTTAATTGTCTTAGAGACTGAGCAGCACAAATACAACTCTAACGGTGCAAATGCTGGGGGAAATGTGTGCCATGAAGGCAGGTTGAGTTTCTGGGGACACTCATGTCACAATCCCAGGATCCCTGAGGCTGGAAAAGCCCTCCCAGCCCACGGAGCCCACCCTGTGCCCGATGCCCACCTTGTCCTCCAACCCCCACCTGGCTCCCCCCTCCTGTCAGGGAATTGCAGCGTACAAGAAGGTCCCCCACAGATCAAACCTGCCCTGTTTGGCTGTGACATGGCCAGCACTTCACAAGAACCTCCACTTCTGGACCACGGGCCTCAAAAAAATGGGTTTCATATATGAACTTCACCCAAAAATGCCAGGTGAACCTCCAAGCCACTGGTAAATGCTGGATGTGATATTCCAGGGAGAACCTCCACCCCCAAATGCTGTTCAGTCCAGCTGTGCCTGACCTTCTGCTCTGAATGACTGGTTTTCTATAACCCAAGCAGTGGTAAGGATGGAGAGCCAGTGCTGCATGTGGAAAAGAGACTCTCAGTGCCTTCATTACCTCTGACTGGATGGAGAACCCAACACTTTCTCCTTGGTTACGTGGCGTGTGCTGTAATTTCCTGCCATTTAGCAACTTGCTTTGCAGAGGTTTTGGGTGATAACCTTGCAAACCAATGAGCAGATGGAGATGATCCTTGCATTCACTCAACTAGAGAAGGACCACTTGTGTTTGGACAGCTGGGAACTACTTTAGGAGAGTCTGATTTGCAAAATGCCGAGCGGGTTCCAAATGGCTTTGGCTGCACAGTTTCAGCATCTCGTGGCTGCAGCCATGGGATGTTGCAGCCGGTGTTTGGTGCGTGGCCACAAACCCAGGGGCAAGAGTTTGGATGGACTCGAGTCTTTCCATCTCTTTATGGCACAGGAGGATGAAGAGGGAAGAGCCAGTGTGGAGCTGCACAACTAAGTGTATCTTTTAATGCAATTTGAGTTTTGCTTAGTTTGAAAGGGGAAATATTTATCACCCCTCGAAGGGCCCAGCTGTGCCACTAATGACAGCTGGTAATGGCATTTGTAACACTGTGGCCTCAGCCACGGCCATGGAGAAGCAGAGAGAATCAGATTTCCCTGCTGGGAACGTGCTCTCAGTTATTTCATGGGTAAATTCATTTGGTCTGTCTGTGGGGTTAAAAATGTCTCAGTAGGATTAAGCAGATTTCTCACGGTTGCAAATGATACAGGCACTGCGAGGGCAGGTCAGGCATCAGCTGGGGTTACCCATCCCCTTCCACAGGAGATGAGCAGCTTGTTCCTCCTCCACTGTGAGGAGGAATGTGAAAGCCCCAAATCATTACCTTTCTAGTAATTACAAAATGTTCCAACTGGGAAGAATGTCCCTTGGGGTTGTGGGTTAATGGGGGGCTCGGCAGTGCTGGGTTAAAGGTTGGGCTGGAGGATCTCAGAGGGCTTTTCCAACCTAAATGATGGTTCTATAATTCTAAGAAAAATCCAGAGGTTCTGCAAAGCAATGGGAATTGTGTATTCAGAACACAAAGCACATCAGCCTTGCCTGACATCACCAGTCCCAAGCACAACCAGGAAGGACCATGCAGAAGGGTGCAATTCCAAAGGGAAAATGCTCCTCTGGCCCCAGCAGTGGTGGGCGAGGAGAGGAGGAGCAGGGGGACAACCCAGCATTGGGGATGCAAAGCAAAATGCAGGACAAATTCTCACTCCTATCCAAGTTTGTACCAAAGGCTTGACAGGGAACACTTTCAGTGTGGCAAAGAAACCTGGGCATCCTCCTGGGCTTTGCCTGTCTCTCATGTGGAATTTGACTCCTGATCAAAGTTTACAACATTAAACATGAAGGAAATATGAATGAGGATGTGGGAAATGTTCACAAAACCCACAGCATTTCCTGGAACGGACCTCAAAGCCCATCCTGTGCCACCCCTGCCATGGGCAGGGACACCTTCCACTAGCCCAGGTTGCTCCAAGCCCCGTCCAACCTGGCCTGGGACACTTCC
>JAWWMP010000011.1:2021530-2034565 GCA_035047865.1 Dendrocincla tyrannina | reverse complement strand
TGGCACAGGGTGCCCAGAGAAGCTGGGGCTGCCCCTGGATCCCTGGGAGTGTCCAAGGCCAGGCTGGAGCCACCTGGAACAGTGGGAGTGTCCCTGCCCATAGAACTGGAGGAGCTTTAAGGTCCATTCCAACCCAAACCATTCTGTGACTCCATGATCCTATTCTTTAAGGGACATTGGGATTTTTAAAAGCTCAGAGGAGAAGCATTTCACTTTTTTTCTTTCTTTTTCCATTGGACAAGAGATAAGACAAAATTTCAGGGACAAGTTTCAGATGAGCCTTTGCCCCATGGGAGGGATTGGGCTTAACCCCACAAACTGCTGGGGGTTTTGCCCATCCCACATTATTTCCCAGGCCCAGCACTCTGGAGCAGGCTGGTCCATCAGCCTGGGGGCAGAGATAGAGCAGCTCCTTGGCAGGGCCTTTTCCCCTGGCTTTCCCAGGAGTGTGATGGCTGAGGAATATTAAAAAGTGGCACATCTGTATCTAGAGGGTATCTCTGGGTCACCCTCAGGTATTCAAAACAATCTTTATTTATTGCTGCTGCTGCTGCTTGACTTTAAGCTCTCTGGAGTTACTTCCACTTTTTCATGTGAAATACAAAGTTGAGCCCCTGAGTGGCTGAACGTGGCTGCACCTCTGCCTGGATCAGGGGGCAGGACACTGAGTGAGCCTGAAAATTTGGGATGAGAGTCCCCCCCAGGATCCCCCACTCTTTAAATTCTTCATATACCACTTGAGATGTGTTTAAAATAAAGGAGGGGTTTGAGCCACCAAAGGAGAAAGAGCACATTTGGTAGGAGAGACAGTGCAGGGCTGCACTTCATCTGGTTTGCTCAGCTTCCAAAGAGAGGAGCCTCAAGTGTGTCAGGTATTTAAATGTTAAAAATGGATGTATTTTCTGCTGCTGTGAAATGGAGATGGAAATATATCCAAGTCCTTATGCACAGCATTATTTGTCTCACTCCTCTCACCGTATTTACAGACTAAAATAAGCCAGATCTCCCTTTTTCCAGCATGACAGTAAATGCTGAAGGTTGTTGTAAATGAAATATCCTCATTCTCACAGTGATCAATTAAATATTTATCCCTAAACATCCCCTAATTGATGCACATCCCATTGGTTTGTCTTCAGCAGGATTTCCTCCACATGCAATCTCAACGAGAGTTCAGGTTATATCTGATGTATAATTAAAGGATCATTCAATGAGAAGTGAACATCCCATGTCACAGCTGCTCCAATATGGTGGCCCCTGACAGGGTTTATTTACACACAAGTGGCCTTAATAATTCCACAGATATAGATATTAAATCAGAGATAATCTCATGAAATAAGGTGGACCCAAAAGGTGCAGCCCAAGGTAGCAAATCACACCAGTTTACTCCATTTACTGTTCCCAGAGGCCATTCCAATGTTCTAGAAGTGGTTTCTTATACAATGAAATGCAGATTTAAGTAATGGCTAAACCAGCAAATTCCATATGAATGGTGAGATTCCTTTGCAGTCTCAGTGATCTCTAGAAACACCCTCCTAGAGTGGGATTCCTGGAGCCACAAAACTCTCATGGAAGGGATGATTTCAAATACATCAAATATTTTGATTTTGCTTTGGGAAGGAGTCACAGGACAGGGGAAAAATGAAACAGAAATTACTGCAGTAAAGTGTAATAGAGGTGTCCCAAACTGGGACACCAACCTAGTTGCTGAAGTGTAGGATCAAGCAACAAATGAATCCAAAGGATGATAAAACTGCTCACAGATGCAGCTCCCAAAGTGCTGTTTGGCATTGCAATGTCACAGCTGCACATGTGGGAAACTCTTCCTGGAAATGACTCTGCATTTGGATACTTTATCCATTCCTGGGCTGCCACAGAGCAATATAATTTCAGAGTGCCCAAGCCTAGAAGCTCTTCTGGGTCTCCCAAACTCATCTGGGCCATCTGACCCCCTCTTTTCCCAGCTGGGAGTGCATGAGCGTTGCCTGGGCTTGAGATGAGCAGCCTGTTTTCAGCACTGGAGATAATGGGGAATTTGGACTGAAAAAAACCCTAATAAAAATTAGAAAACAAGAGAGTGGTTGAATATTGAGCCAGAGGTCCCTCATTCAGCTCTAAGAGGACACAATTATTCAGTTATAAGGGGCACAACCTCTCTGTGAATTCATCAAAATACAGGCAAGGCTAATGAAAATTTATTTTCCTCCAGTCAATGCTTTCCAGAAGGTCAGGCTGATAAGAAAATCTAATTGCAGGATTGTCAGCCTTTCAATAGGAACATCATAAGTCCTTCATATCCTGTAATAAAGCATGACCCAATGCCTACCTATCAATGGAGTGGGTTTGCACCTGGAAGCTTATCTGCAAGAAATAAGGAGGTTTGACCACTGCTTTTAATTATAATCAGTGAGAACTGAAGACACAAGGCAGGGAATTTGAGCCATCTCTTGCAGTGTGTGAAAGGACGGGTTTAAACAAGAACTTATTCTCACAGGATCCCAAACTGGTTTGGGTTGGAAGGGACCTGAAAGCCCACCTTGTTCCAACACCTTCCACCAGGCCAGGTTGCTCAGGGCAACCCTAAGCAGCGACTCTGGAAATGTTTCAAGGCAGAAGGAAAGTTTCATGGTGCAAAATCCACTCTTTTGGCCTCCTGTCAGTTCATTTTTGTTGCGCATTTCTCCTGGGTTTAGTCTCAGACTATTCTTATGCCCAGGAATCTCTTCCCTGTCCCTCCAACCAGGTGATATTTTAACTCTGCAGGCACAAGACTCTCCTGCTCCCCTTTCCATCACAATTTGAGTCATGGAACACGTCGTGTCGGGAAAAAAAATTGCTGGTATTCTCCTAATTAGGTCAAATTGCTTTCTCATCACTCTGTTTACCTCTGTTAAAGCTCAGTTTGCAGCTCTAATTGCTCCGTTGGGCCCCCCAGAGAGGGGATGCTGTGGGGCTGGGGGTTCACAGCCCTGCTCCCTCTGTGCCATTCCAGCTCTCAGCCAGGGTCTCCAGAGCATGCAGAGGAACACCCAGATTGCTTGGGGAGAAGGTGGCAGTGGAAAGGAGTTGTTCCACCCTGCCCCCAAACACACTCATTCGTTTTCCCGGGCAGAACCAGCAGCACGAAGGAAATGATCCTTTTCTAAATCAGTCAGACTTGGAAGGAGGGATTAACAATTCCAAAGCTGGAATCAGGACTTTTTTCATAGCGGGGAAGGAGAACCTCCAAAGTTTCCCAGCAATAAAGTCTTAAAAAGCAATGACTTAACAGGAATATCTGATGGTGGAGAGCAACAGATCAACCAAAGCAAGAGCCCAGGAGCAGCTTTGTCTCTATTCTCTGCACACAGCCCTGGTCTGTGCTCTGTGACTGTGCCATTTGATTAAAGCAGGACAGTTCTGTCCATGTGGCCCTTTAATGACTGTGACCCATCCTGGAGGATCCCTCCTGCACACCACAAAGGAGAGAGCTGGCTGGCTCAGGCTTCTGCAGTGGAATAAATGTATTTTTACACTGCTCTTGGCCCAGGCTCAGGCTTTGCCATCTGTAGCAGCAAATATTTCATGGGAAGTAGGCTCTTGACTGTGGTTAGATAATAAAGGATTAGACTGAAAAGGTTTGTCAGCAAATCTCTGCGAGGCTGCTCCAAAAAGCCTGAGAGAGGCAGGCAGTGACTTCAGCAGAGCTGGGCACAGGGGCTGCCACCCCCTGGGCTCCCAACCTGCCGTAGCTACCTGTGCTTAAGGAGAGGGATAAGTGCTAATATTGAAGCTAAACTTGGGGGTTTTTAAATCAAACATGTAACTGGAAGAGCAGCCCTTTATGCTGCTGATATCGGTGGCTCCGGCTCCGTGCTGGAATAAAAGAGCTGCAGTTTGCTCAGTGAGGGCCCTGTTTAGCATTCCCTGCTGCCAGCAAAGCCCTATTGTCTCCAGCAGGAGCTTTGCCTGATGGAAACAAAAGGAATTGCGAATAGGGACAGAAATAACCCTGCACAAGCCCCAGGCCTCCCATCACCCCTGAGCCTGGAGCAGTGGGCACACACTGCCCTGGTCCTGGGAATTCCTGCCTGGATCCTGAGCATCTCCACCACCACCACCTGCAGCTCCACCTGGGGATGCTCAGTTTGGGCGTTAAGGGATGCCAAGGAGATGTTGATCCACCCCATGGCTCTACTCATGTGGAAAACTTGTTCCTCTTGCCAGCAGCTCCCAGCCTGAAAAATATGAATATTCATTGGAACTGCCACACTTGTCTCCTGAAATTAATCAGTACATCATAATTAGCTTTCACTTTTTCCCACACATTGTAAGAATTCAACAGAGAGTGACCTGAAGAATTTGATACCTAAAGCAGGAAGATACCAAAGGCTGCGTTTCAAGTGTGACCTTTTGGCACGTAGAGGCAGGCGAGTCCCAAGTGGGAATTCCTGCAGGCACTGCCTTTCCCGGGCTCATCAGAGGGCTGAGGCTGGGAAGGAGCCCTGGAGGTCCCCCCTGCTCACACAGAGACACCCAGGCTGGGCTGCCCAGACCCTCAGCCAGGTGGCTTTTGAATATCTCCATGGATGGAGACACCACAGTGAGATTTATCCAGGGACGAAGGTTTGGTCCTTGCTGGTGTCATAGAATCATTAAGGTTGGAAAAGACCTCCAAGATAAGTCCAACCCTCAACCAGATACCCTCATGTCCACTAAAACAAACAAGCTCCTTGGTCACAGTGAAATGTTCTACCCCCACAAAACCATCCCAGCTCATTTACCTTCTCACAGCATCTCCAGTTATTCCCCCTAGAACTGTCCCATTCCTGCCAGCCTTGCAAATCTCCAGGGACTTTGGCACCAGCCAGATCTGTCCCAGATTCCCTGACCAGCGCCACCAGTGACAACTGATGCCCCTGGTCTCCTGCTGGAGCATCCCAGTGCCAATTCCGTGCTGCCCCCAGGGCAGGGCCATCCCTGCTCCATGCAGTGCCAGGTGCCAGCTCTGATGAGCTCAGTTGGCTCCAGCCCTGCCACGATGGGCAGACTCCACAGCACAGAAATGCCAATTTGCTGCTCCTAAAGCTTCCAGCTGGATCCTTCTGGAAAATGGCAGCAAAAGGAGGCTCACTATCAAGGATTTTTTTTCCCTGCCTGCCCTTTCCCTGTTTGCCCATCATTACTGCTGCTTTCAAAGAAGGAAAACTGATTCTTTCTGCTTTAGCTGCAGTTTGCTGCACAGGATTGGACTTCTCCTGGCGCTGGGCGTGTGACAAGTGGAGTAAATTAACGGGTAATTCCCATTATTTGGCTCTAAACTGATTCTGGAATGAGAAATGGCTGAGCTGATGACCAGAATGATGAGCAGATAGGCTGATGCAATGCTTTAGAATCAAGGAGTTTTACAATGAAATTTTCTTTGGGGAATAAAAGTTCCCCAAAGGACAGTGAGGACTGGATTTCCCTGTCCTGGTCACACAGGACTGGTCAGCACAGCCATTATTAGCTGGTTTTGCCCCACAGATTTTAGGGGGCAAACAAACTGCACCAAAGCTCCTGAGAACTCCCAGATTTTGATTCTGTCAGACATTTCACTGAGCAAAAACTGCATTATCTCACCAATATTCATTGAGCTTTCCTTGCTGATGCTGTCTGAGGGTCTTGTCCTGGGAGGCTGAAATTAATCTGATCACATGCTTGGGAGGCAGCATAAAACCTGACCCTCTGGAGAGCCAGAGCTGTTAACATTTTTATTTCTTCATCTCTGGAATAGCACTTATTTTTCAAACAGTGAGAAAAACAATCTTGACTTATCATTCCTGACAGTAAAACCTCACACTGATAACTTCCCATGGCATCCCTTAATCTCTTCCCTTGAAAACCAACTCCACCTTTGCTTACCTGGAGGAAAAGTGTCTATCTCTCAGTTTTCAAACTCAGGATTGAATTTTTACAGCAGCACAAAACTGAGGTCTAAAACTAGTCCATAAATATGGGGAAAGAAGTGGGCACTGCAGAAAACTCTCCTCTTTCCCTTTGAGGCTCCTTTTTCCAAGCCATTTGGGGTAATCCTGTGTCTCCTCTGAGAAGAGCAGAGCTGCCTTCCCTCTGCTCAGGAACTGCTCCGGGTAGTTTGGGATGTAACAACAGGTTGGTTGTGTGGGTAAAGGATGCTCAGCCCTCACTCCAGCCTGACTGTACAACAGTGACATGTTTTGGCACTCGTGACAGCCAGAGTATTTCATTAAAACAACGTTGGAATTCAAGGAAGCTCAAGCAGTGAACTCAGTGTATTATTCACTTCCCAGTTCGAGCTGACACACAGCTTAGCAGGTTGGGTGTTGCTGCATCACTTTGCAATTATTCCTCCTGACAGCTTGAAGGTGGTTTCATGCAGGAGAAACATTTAGGGGCTGGGTTTTTTTCTCTTTTCATTTGATTACATGATTATTGTGCATGATGGAGTGATACCCCCCAACAGCCAGACCATCACTCTTTGGACTCAGAGTGTCCCCAGAGCTGTTTGGAGAGAGGACAAGGGCTCTCCCTGGATAAAACAAGAGGCTTTATTTATTTATTTTTTATTTTATCCTAATTACTTTTGATTATTTTGGGATATTTTTTGAAATATATATTTTATCCAGCACCCCCTGAATCCCAAATCAGCAGAGGAAAGGACTGTGACTCCCATTTTTAAGGATCTTCCACTGAACCACAGGCTTGCACGGACAGCAGATGAATTCCTGCTTAAAATTAGTGCAAATGTATAGAAAATCCCTTTTAATTAATGCGTGTTCTGGATGTGCCCAAGGATAAAGGAGTGACTAAGCTGACCCACCCTGAGGGATTTCATTTGTCCCAGTGATTGCTCCTGAGGCCAGGGCAGCTCCCCCCAGGTAAGGTCTTCTCCTTGGGCTTTTCCTGCCTCAGGATTTGGCAGGAACCTCCTCCCAGGAATCATCACACCCTGGGCTGCAGCTTTACTCCCAAGGGACCAGAGAAGGTTATCCAGCCTTTGGCCCCTTCCCTGGGAGCGTGGGAAATCCCTGCACAAAATAAGACACCATTAAACTTGACATTAATTAATTGAAGAATAATCACTGCTTTCTCCTATGTGGAGAACCCTGAAGATCTCAACCATATGTTTGGGTTTCCCCCTCTCCCATAACTCAACAGTAAAACCTTCCATCATTTACAAGGGCTGATAAAAACTCATAATTGTCGTTCATAATTGTTGGAAAGTCACAGCCAAACAAATTGACAGCACAATCGGCTCACTGAGGAGCAACAGCAAATTTTGGTGCTGGCACTTCCACTTTTAAAGTTCCATTTGCCCTCATTTCACGTGTTTTTATTGCAATGGGTGAGCAGGTCATAACTCAGCGTAATGGGAAGTCACTAAACTCCTGTTTCCTCTCTTTTGGAGTTACATTTCTGTTTGAGATCAAATTATTACTTTATTAGTCAAAGCCTGGTTTGTTTAAAGCAGGAAGAGGTGAATGTTTGGCTTTGCCATCCCACATTTTGCAGGAAATTGTGTTGTTTCTCATGTTCCCACAGCACAAGGCAGAGCCTTTGCCTTCTTTTTCTCAAGTACAGAGATTTTGAACTTACCTTTTAAAAATAATCTGTAGCTGCATTTCTCCTTCCAAGCATGTTTAGCTTCCACCTCACACAAGTTCAGGAGCTTTATATTAAGCCCTTCAACTCAGACAGGAGGGGAATGGGAGACCTGTCCCTTCTCACGAGCACTTATGTGAATAAACATCTGATTTTTGTGGCCTTTGCCAGCCCAGGGACAGGTTCAAAGCTGCAATTAAACAGTATTAATATGACCAAGACAATAGAGGCAAATTCACTTTGCAAATGTATATGAGTGGCACAATAAACCCCAGGAGTTTGCAGGAACTATTTAATAGGATGGCATCGGATATTTCTCCTGAAATGCCGGTGGGTTCATGTCCTGGGATGGATTTGGTCCCTCTAATCCCCTCTGGGGAGACTCCACCAGAGTTTTCCCAGCACAAAAGGACATGGAGCTGCTGGGGCAAGTCCAGAGGAGGCCACGGAGATGCTCCAAGAGCTGGAACCACTTCCCTCTGGAGCCAGGCTGGGAGGGTTGGGAATATTCACCTGGAGAAGAGAAGGCTCCAGGGACACCTGAGAGCCCCTGGCAGTGCCTAAAGAGGCTCCAGGAGAGTTGGAGAGGGATTTGGGACAAGGCACGGAGGGACAGGACACAGGGAATGGCTTCCCAGTGCCAGAATGGGCTATTGGGAAGGAATTCCTGGCTGGGAGGGTGGGCAGGTCCTGGCACAGGATGCCCAGAGAGGCTGTGCCTGTATCCCAAATTCCTGATGCCCGGCACGCACATCCTCACTATGGAAGCAGCACAAAGTTAACGTGTCTTTTGGCCCCTTCTCTCCACAGGGTTTCTCCTGCTTTTCCAATGAAAAATGTAAATGAAGTGCAGGGAATGTCCCAGGATGAGCTCCTGCTCCGTCCGTGGCATCCAAGTGCCATCTGCTGTTCACACACTGCACTTCAGGGAGCTTCTCTCCCACATCCATCAACACCCCAACTCCTGCATGCCAGGGAAATGCTTGGAGAGGTGCTTGCTGAACTGATCACATTTATTAATATCACCATTCATTAATAAAAACAGCTGCAGCTTTATAAACGTGATTTTTTTACATCATAAATTCTCTGCTCTTACCCTGCACGGCCTCTGTCAATCCCACTCCCATCCCAGTCCGTCCCAGTTGGATGCAGGAATGGCTGTGCTGGCCATCACCACCCTCATCCCTCCACCAAGAAATTGCCTCTCAGGGTAATTAGAGTCGCTTGAAATTTTTGAGTTTCCAGGCAGGAATCAGGGGATGCAGAGGGAGCTGGAAATTGTAGGTTTGCAGGGAAAAAATTATGGGTTTATAACAACGAAGTGCTCAGGAATTAAAATCAGGTTTCCTGGAAAGGCAGAGCTGAGATAAATGAAAAAGCTGGAAAAGCTGGAGGGTTCATCTGGAGATGTTAGTAAAACTTTACAGGAAAATTTTCAATTCAAAATGAGCTACATTTTAAAAGGAAAAAGATAGAAAACTAAATCAGAGCTCATTTTGTTTTCCAGTGGGGATTAAAGCAAAGATTTTAGTAACCCCCAAATCAATATATTTCTGGGTTTCAGTTCTATCAAAATACTGATAGAATATTTTCTTCCTTTCAGTGTGGACACCAAACCTAAAAGTGTTGTTGTTTTTCCACCTCTCCTCATATTTTCCAGCCAAAATAAATGGTGTGACCTTCCCTGGGCTCAGCTGGGGCTCAGGAGGAGCACGGAGAGAACCAAACACCCACCAGGGAGGGAGGAGACTCACCCAGTGCTGGGCCCAAAACAATAAAAACAAGATGAAAAATCAATTGAATGGAGGAAATTCAGGCTGAAGAGGAGAGAAATAATCACATGAAATAGCCTGGCCAAACAAGGGCACATTGGTGACAAGGAGGGGAACAGTGTGTGGTGTCTGTGCACTGCCATGGGAGTGGAGGAGAATAAATCACACAGCCTGAAGTGCTCCCTGCAGAGGTTGTGCTGCCACAGAAGGGATTGGTGTTTCTGCACAGCCATCACACTCTCAGGACTAAAGAACCCCCAACCATTTCATGTCACCTGCAGGTGACACCCCAAAGGGGCCAATGTCCAGCAGTGCTTCCCATCCTGGAGCTCAGCCATGCAGGCAGAGGGTAAGGAGGTAACAGCACAAGCATCTGGCAGCACATTGTCCCCTTCTCTAGTGTTTTTCTTTTCTTCTTTTACATAAAATCCACAGTTAAACTCCCAGCTATCAGCTGCTCTTGTCCCTGAAGGGAGGGCAGGAATCAGCAGCTTGATTGAGCCTTGTGAAGGGACCCTGTTCCCTGGGAAATCAGCGTATTCTCTGAAGGGAAGAATGGATGAAAGGAGGAAACCTGCACAATAGATGGCAAAGAAATCCTTGTTAGCCCTCATACATTGCAGACCTTGTTCAGCCCCTCACCTGTGTGAGGAGTTAAATGTGACCTCTGTGCTCCTGCCAAGGATGGGGAGAGCTTGTCATGCAAGCTGCAGTTGCCTGGGGCCTGTTTTACCCTACACAGCAAAAAAGTTCAGATGAGAAACCTTAAAAGTTAGGGAAAAAAAAAGAGGGGGGAGTTGAAATGTTTAGACCAGCTCTACATCACTTTAATTTATCCCTTCTCCTCAATGCATCCCTTGGGAATCTTTTCTCAGTGGTGGAAACGGAGGGTGTTTCCCAAAGCCGTGATCCTGCCCAAGACTCTTCTCCAAGACACCTCTGCTTCAGCTCAGGGTTTATCCCTCTGGGAAAAAAAGGCAACAATTCCTGTGTTTAAGCCTGTTCCCAGCACATGAATAACTGACCAGCTGAGAATCTGCCTTTTCACTGTCAGTGTAAATGGGATTTATTAAAATGCAAACAGAAAAGTAGGGAATTTATTCAGACAACGCTGGAACAACTTGCACGGGAAAATAAGAACCCTTAGGGGGTGTTACTCATTCCTCAAGCTCACCCCAAGCCAAACCCTTTTTTTTTAAGGTTCAGGGAAGTCTGAGAAAGTGGTTATTTTTAATTTTCATGCACCTTTACACTGTGAGGTTCTGGCTGAGATTCAATGAGATGATGCCCTGGAAGGGAGAGTTGGTCTGTGTTGAGTCGCACACCCATGAACTGTTATTCTTTGTTATTCACTGTTATTCTTTGTCAAAAACATGGTGAGGATTCCCTTTGAACAGTTTTCTGTGCCACATCCCATTGTCCAACGCAGCTTCTAATGGGCTGTGTCGCTCAGACCACGCTCAAGTTGAAAAACAAGTTTCTGTAGCCAAAGCAGAACACAAAAACATTCCCATGCTGAGCTGAACACAAGAAAAACACAGCCCAAGGAGCTTTAAGAGAGAGCTGTGCTCCAAAACCCATTATTTTTATATTTAACTAGGCCTTCATAATGTCATTAAAAATTTAGGTCAAGCACATGATGCCCAAAGGTTCTCAAGTAACACAGGGATCAAATTGTCTGCCAGAATCTCTGTCCACCAGTGGGAAGCAGCAGGCAGCAGATAATTGAAAAGTGCCTTCTCTCTAATTATTCTGCTCCATCCTCCTTACAGCCACGTTAGGGGCAGTACACGAGAAACACCCTGAAATTCTGGGGAGCCTGATGGGAAAAGACTGTTTGGAAATGGCGAGGCTCTTATTTTAATCCGTGTTTTGCAGACACAGCTCTGCAAAATCCTGTTTTCTGCTCCGTCCAGGGTGTTTTCTGAGCAATACACTGCACGTGCCCTGATGTTGCTCCCCCAAACACAGAATTTAATTCACCTTTACCATTTCTTTTTCTTTTTCCACTTTCTGAGTCGGAGTCTTTCTCTGCCTCCTGCCAATAAAAGTGGGTTTATGGCTTGAGGTATTGCAGGTGGTTCTGAGTAACCCTGAAATGCTCCACAGCCTCTACAACTCCAAAACTATTGCAGCCCTTTCTGTGCCTTTCTTTGGAGCTGAGGACATTCTGATCCATCAGCAGCAGATGGCCCTTAGCTACACAAGTGATCCCAACACAGTTTCACATTTCATTATTGCAAAGTTCGAGTCTAAGAAATTGCTTTTTTCCTTGTTAGGAAGAGCTATAACTTCTCCTTAACCACTGTAGCCCCAAGACCAACAATCTATCACTTCATTACAGCTGCTCCTTGGTTCTCTGGGTTTCCAGAACTCACTGCCCACGACAAGAGCAGCATTTTAATGTGGTTGTGGCTTTTCCCTGCTGGAGGGAGGTAGGGACAGCTCCTGTATGGCCTCTTCTTTACCAAAAAAACCCACCAGATCATGGAATCACTGAAGGCTCTGGGTTTAATTTCCAGCCTTTCTCCACTTCCTTTAACCAGGCTTTTAGTTCTGACTTCAGTGTCCCAAACATACTGATCACTTTTACCCCCAATAATGATTCACCAGTAAAAACTGGGTTTTAAACAGTAGCATTATCATTGTTCATCTTTTTGTTGATGCCTGAGGTTTTGGTAAGTTTTGCTAAGTGATAAAAATCGCAGAATTATGGAATGGCTTGGTTGGATGGACCTGAAAGCTCCTCCAGTGCCACCCTCTGCCATGGGCAGGGACACCTTCACTGTCCCAGGTTGCTCCAACCTGGCCTTGGACACTTTACACTTTTCTGTGTAAGGTGATGTGGGACACCAATCAGGAAAATACCTTAAAGGCAGCACAGGGAGCCCCTCACCCAGCAAACACTTCAAACCAAACAGGAATGTTTTCAGGCTGTTCCAATAAACTGTACAGCTGTTCCTGGGGAAAAAACAGGGGGGAAAAAATCAGCAAAATCACCAATAAAGCAAAAGGTCAGCTCAGAAAATGCAGCTCTGCTTTTGCCCACTGCAGTTCTGTGGGTGTTACATCTTCTCCTACGAGCTGGAGGGAGGAATCTGCCTTCATTTCTCCAAGGATATCCCTGGTTCCTTCCAGCATCCCTGGGAGCCTCCTCCAGGCAGGGCTGCCCCAAGAATCCCCTGTGAGACCTGCCGTGCTCTGGATGAGTCCTGACCCAGCTCCTGTGCCCTCCCTGGGGCCAGGTCTGGGTCCCCCTCCTGCCTCTGCTCTGCAAAGGCAGAGAGATTTCCCTTCCTGTGCTCAGGGAGAGTTCCCAGGGGAAGAGAATCCCAATTAAAGGTGGCTTTTCCTTAGAGGATCAGTTGGAACACAACCTTTCCCAGCTAAGGAGCTCAGCAAAAGGGCCTTTCCTCAGGCTGCAAAACGAGCAAATTACACAGTGGTAACATTTGACACTTGCTGAGCAAAGAGAAGAGAGGGGGCTGAAAACCCTTTGGGGGTTTGGACTAATATTTGCATTTTATGGCAGCCCTCTTGCCTTGTGCTTCTCCTGTTGATGACATCTGGGGGCATAAATAAACAGATTTTTCCATCCATCCATCCATCCATCCATCCATCCATCCATCCATCCATCCATCCATCCATCCATCCATCCATCCAT
>JAWWMP010000011.1:2010031-2021430 GCA_035047865.1 Dendrocincla tyrannina | reverse complement strand
CATCCATCCATCCATCCATCCATCCATCCATCCATCCATCCATCCATCCATCCATCCATCCATCCATCCATCCATTCTTAGATCAGTATCTCTCCTGATTCATATCATGGTATGGATTCAAAACTTTCACATGTGAAAGTATCAAACAGGCCCAGCAGTTTCAAGTGGCAAGGGTGGAATGAGGTGATCTTTAAGGTCCCTCCCAACCCAAACCATGCTGGGATTCTCTGGAATTTTCCCTGTGGTCCCCATTCCCAAGAGACTTCAGAGTCCCCTTCCCGTGCCCATCCCAGGAATAGTTTTGAGGTAGTTGATAAATTCTGGAGTGCAAGGGAAGTTGACCCTACGAAGGAATTAGAACACCCTTCAATACAGGGATAAATCTTTAAGCTTTGCTTCACCAAAGCTTTGTGGCAGTGACAGAGAGGCAAAACTGTGAGACTGGAAAACAAGATCATATAATGATGCTGAGTTAGCAGGAGCATAAAGCAGAACAAGGTAACTGATTTTCCAATTGCATTTCATTTGGGCAGTTTAAGACTTAAATAAAGAGAAAATCCTGGAAACTTACTGGAGCCAGAAGCCATTAGGAGCCTCTAACATTCTATTAGTTTAAAGGGATTCTGTCAAGTGCATTTTTAGAGGTTTAAATTTTTTTTCCCCATGTAATTAATGTCCCTGCAACATCAGTTCCACTGTCTTTGAAGCTGGAAAACAGTGTTTACTTTCTTATCTTCCCTGCCACTGACCCTCCCTTCACTTCTCCTCTGGAGATATCCCAGAGGGGACTCATTTGGGGATAGTTTATTGGGCATCAGGGTGACCAAGGCTATTCCTTAGTCCTGTTTCCCAGGGATGTGTGTGCTGCTCTGGGAGCAGGAACAGCCTCTCCTGGGTGTCAAGCACTGACAGGCAGCAAACACATTCTTCTGCTGCTGTTGGAGATGGGAAACAACACTTTGGATTCTGTTTGTACCAAATCTCTTTTAAAACCATTGGGAAAAGTGGTAATGCCAACACATTTTGCCAATAGTGAGCGGAAAATATGGATTGATTGATCCTTGTTTTCGCTTTATTAAGCAAACCATCATTTTTGGGGGGATACAGACATTTAAGGAGCCTGATTTCAACAAGTTCCCAGGCCAAATACCTTCATCATTTGGGGAAATTCTGACTTATTTCATACCTGCCCCAGTGACAGAAAAACTGCTGATTCTCCAGCTGATGGACTTGGTTGTGTCCAAGCAGGAATGCAGGGCAGATGCCAGCCAGTTCTCCAGGGTCAGGAACCAAGGCTTGTCGTTGAACACGACTGGAAATCAGTTTTGCAGGAATTAGCATTCCGAATGGCATGTGGAATTTGTGCCTGGAACATTGTGTTGTCACTCCTCTGGCTTTAACATTGCTTTTGGGGGGGAAATAAACACCTCGTTCTAAAAGACTGCAAGTGTGGAGACCGAGTTGAATGTCCTTGTTTTTTGTGGATTTGGAGGTCCCTTCAGTGCGTGATTTACCTGCCTTGGGGAGAGCAGGAAGCGCAAGACTGTGTTAGCCCAAGTTTTCCCTTTCTTCCCATCAGGGATCTTTCCTTTCTTGCTCCACTGGGAGTGTCTGGGACCAGGGGCATTCCTGCTGCCATGGCACACCAGAGTCCCCTGGGTTCACAGCCTCACATTTCATTATTCAGCCAGCCAAACACTCTTTGGCCACTGTTAAATGAACAGAAAAGCCACTGGAGCTTTGTGTGCTCCTTCCTTCAGAAAGCACCGGGCCCACTGAAACAGATGATGCAGGAAAATCATAATCCTATTTATACTTATGATGCTTTTTATGGTGCTTGAAGAATTAAAAAAAAAAGCTATGCCATAAGCTACTACAATTTATCTGCAGTAGATTTTATATCATTTACTTTATAACATCAACTCACACAGACGTTGCTCTCCAGCAAAATTGCTTTGGATGTTTTAAACCTTTTTATTCTACTGGAAATTGTTTATTATCCACAGCACACTTTTAGAAAAGCCTCTCAATTAGAGCTTGTTTGATGCTTATGTGCAATCCTTTCAATGTTGTTGGTGCCCAGAAGATCTGAGAGGTGTCTTCAAGCAAGACATTCCTGAACCAGCCCCAGCCCCTTTAGGGTCTGCTTGAACCCCTGAAGTGGACTGGGCTCCCTCTGGGCTCCCTGCACTGACCTAAATCCATTCCCATGGAATGGCAAAGCTCCCAGGGCCAATTCCAATCACTTCTGAAAGTCAGTTTGTAAACAGTGCCGTTTTAAGGAGCATTTTAAGGAACATTTTCCACAGGGTCATATATGGCCTCAGCGTTTGCTTTCAGCTAAAATGAGATGTCTGCAGCAGAGAATATTTTCCAGCTTCCTCCTTCCTCTGCTCTTCAGAACCGATGTTGTCAGTTTTGTGCTTTAAGTAAGAGGCAGAGTTTATTAGTTCAAGTGACTTCAAAAAGACTGGAGGAGTATCTTTAATAACGCACCAAAATTACAAGTTTTCAGAGAAATGACAGGCTCAGATTTTCAGCTGTGCAGAGGAAATTCTGCTTCTGCTTCATCTGGTTTTATTCCTTACCGAGCCTTTCCACTCAGAGACCTTTACCTGAATTCATCCTGCACCAAAGATCAACAACAGTCCCCAAACCCTGGGGCCACAAATGCACCTGCCTGAAGGAATGGGAAGGGATGAGTGAAGGAATGAGGAGCCTGGGGACAATCTGACCCTGGAGATTGTGGATATGCAAATGAGGAAAAGACACAAGCCTGTCTTTTCATAAATCCAATCAGGTATCTCTGTTCAAAGTAAAACACCCCATAAAAGATGCTTCTGAGCTGTGGCGCACTGGAAAAATCTTCAGGAAACTTCAGTCATCTCAGCATTCCCCAGAGGATGCAAAGGGAAGGTGTGGAAGACCTTTGGCAAAGAAAGAGAAGACAGAGAGCCCCACCTCGCCCAAAGAAAAAAGTCTGTTCCCAAGCACTTAAATTACTCCAATGATAATCTCCATGCAAACTCACCTGCTGCCAAACTAGTGTGCACCAGCCATTGATGACACACTTAAAACTCATCCACAGTTTAATTCTCTAGAGCTACAGAAAGGGACTAAGTTGTTGGGCTCGAAAATCTGAAAATAAAAAAAAAGAAAAAGAAAAAGTAAAAGCAGATTGCAATTCATTCGTAAAGTTGCAATAAAATTCAGCCCCCTTGGGGGCTGTTCAAAGCCTGGCAACTCCAGGGCAGCTCAAGCCTGACTTCCATTAAAAGAAGTGACTGGATAAGGTTGCAGAACAGGAACAATTTTTACAAAAGCAGCTGGTTTGTCCCTTCTCTCAGCCTTTGGGAAGCACAGAAGAGCTGAATCACCAGGTGCCAAACGCCAGTGCTGAGCAGGGCACAGCAGATTGCAAATACCCAACAACTCCCTTTTTCTGCACCACTGCCCCCTCAGCTGAGCACGAGAAACAATTAATAATTAAGGGTAATTATCTGACTGAACACTTTAATATGCTGAACTCAGGCTTGTGCTGTTTATGAAGAGCTTGTGGCTCTCCCTTTACGGATTGTGCCGCTTCCCAAAGTGGGAAGGGGAGGAAAGAGGCAGGAAGGAATGGCCTCGTTTGGACTGGGTTTGACTGGACACTTCATGTTACCTCCCATGAATGCCACATTCTTCCTCTCCATGAGCCTCTACCCAGCCCTGAATGAAGAGGTGACAGGGAAAAAACATTTCCTCACAATTAAAGAGTCATTTGGCAACCCAGGCTGTAATTTCTTTGCCCTGGTTCTTTCCTTTCTCTACACCAGCAAGGCATTTTGCTAAATAAAACCTCATAGAGGAATTATAAACTTTGATTTGTGAACTTGACATTAAAAAAGATCCCCTCTTTTTCCAGATTTGGGGTTAAAAAAGCACATTTAGTGAAAGGTGGATGGGAAAGAGATAGGTGGATTAGAGCTCCTCAGAGATACCTTGGAACGTGCCAGGGAGGGTCAGGAGAGTGGGATGGGGACCAGCTGGGGGGTTGCTCAGGACACAGTTCCTAATTCCTGACCTCATTCCTGCTGGGGATTCCGGCTGTGGGGACACTCTGGGGCACAGGGTGTGACCCCCGGGGATGGTCCTGGGCAGGGCTGAGGGTTGGACTGGATGGTCCTGGTGGGGGTCCCTGTCCAAACTCCAACCTGAGTTTCCCCTCAGCTTTCACAGCCCCGGGGACTTTGCCTTTTCAGACACCCCCCCTTGGCTCCCCACGAGCCACAGAATCTGCTGCCACACCTGAGGACAGTTTTGGGGAGCCAGCTCTTCCACAAATTGCTTGTCCCAGAAAGCACGAGCTGCAGCTGCATTCGTAGGCAAAGCTTTGTGTGCCTTCAGAGAAGGTGGGAGTGTTTTATAGCTGAGCTCTCACAGAACATTTACACCCATCGCTGGGAGGGGCACATCCCTTCTGCTGTCTTCCATCACCTTTCTGCTCGTTTTTTTGGTCATCTTTGTGTCCTGCAGGTGTAATCCACTTAAATGTGCTGCTTCTATCTACTGCCCAGCAGCCTGTTATCTGTTAAAGGATTCACCACTTCACAATAAAGTCAGTTATTCTTTCAAAAGTACCTTTAAAAACGTGAAATATCATGAAAACTATTCTATTGCTATGCCAGTTTACTTCCACTTTCTTTACTTCCACATAAGTCATTTATACCCTCTATTAAATGCCAAATACTTTTAGATAAGGGGGAAAAAAAACCCAAGTAACTTCTGCTCCTTACGCCACTGTTCCTTCTTCCTTACAGGGAGAATTTCCAATATCCAAGCAATAATTCCAGCCCAAATTGGAGCAGTGGGGTCACCAATCCTCTTTAAGAGGCACCTCTCCCCAGGAGGGGGGCAGCAGCTTTGATTGCACTCTGTCTCTGGCTGAGCCTTGTGTAAATGATGTGATAAAAGCAGATGGCAGAACTCCTTCTAGATGTGGTTGAAAAAATTGGACCTGCTTAGAATGGTCCCTGGGGCCTTTTCTCAGAGCATCCCTCTACAAGGAGAACCAATTCTTTTACTTCTGGCTGCTGTTGTCTCCTGCTGAGGGACTGCGTGTGCGGCGATGATGAACTCTGTGAAGGGTGAAATGATGGTGCTGCTGCTTCAGGGCATTCAGCACCGAAGACTTTTGGCTCCCGTGGCCCTGGCAGGGCTTTTCAGGCTGCAATCACACACTGCCCTGGGCTTGCTTCAAACTGATGCTTTATGGTGTCACCTGGCTGGGAGGAACCAGGGCAAGGAGCTGCTGGGTGATGAAACCTTCCCTGGAGGGCATGTTGAGTACGTGGTTCTACATCGCCTCCCAGTTCATTCCCTGCTCCTAATTATTACACTGGTTTTACTGGTGCTGGGCTCAGTTGTGTACCACCATGCCCTGCTAGTTCACCACATCTGCCCAAGCCATGGGCAGGTCAGATCAGATCTCACAGATCTGCCCAAAGATTTCCCAAGGCGAACAGGAGCAATCTTACATCTGTCCTCGACATGCGTGGGGTGGCACAATAACCCAAAAACCTTCCCTGCGTGGTTTGATCCAGCCCCACTGAAACCAGGAGGGTTCCTTCTAATTTCTCTCCTGGGAGGTAGGACTGTCCCCAAATTTTTGTAGCCATTCAAGACAGAGGTGCTCCTTGGCTTTATGTGACACGACAGAATAAAGCCCCAGATTTTAACCAAATGAGGACACATTTTAGCAAATCAGGTCAGCGATGGAAGACAACCAGCCACAAGGTCGTGGAGGAACCAGCAGCAGCTCTGCTTGCAGCAACAGCTGGGGGTCTGAACCCAGCAGGAGTCACATTCAGCTTAGATTTACCAAACCTATTTTAACAAAGCCAGACTGAGAGATTGGTTGGGGCCACCAACCTACCAGCGGCTAAAGGCCAGGACTTTGTCATGGATTTGCTTTTGAAACAGAGTCATTGTGTTGCTAACTTGGTTATTTCATCATTTCCCTGCTATCAGATTATTTCTGAGCAATCACAGTTGTGCCATCCCCTCAAGAGCACCTTGTCTGTTCCCACTACATAAAAAGCAGCCTTTTCCATATAATTAAAGATTCTTATAATAATCCACCTCAGGCTTTAAGATTGTTATAATATTCTGTTTCAGAGTCTTTCCCACCAGCCCCAAGTCACTTAAACTTTTAATCATCATTCATGTTTTCCAGGGTTTGATCATTCCTGTGCCTCCCTTCTGGACTCTCTGAGCTCCTGCATGGATTTATTAAAACAAGCTGCTCCCACCTGATGGAAGGTGTTTAACTCTCACCCCTCCAGAGCCAAACTGAGCTCCTCATTAATCCCATCTGCATGTCAATCACCTCCTCAAGCTGCTGATGCTGCCAATCCCACCCCAATCCCTACACTTCTCTTCCTGGAAAACTGCTGTCTGGGAAGTGGCTTCTTTTTCCTGATTCAGAGGTGTTTGGAAGGCCAGCAGCCTACAGCTTGCAAGCAAGGAATATTGGGAATGTTTGGAATGAAACGTTGGGATTACATGACACCCTTTCATGCCATTCATCACATTAGGCAATGAAAGGAGTTGTTTTACAAGAAACAGTCACTGAGTGAAACAGGCCCTGCTATGAAAGGCTTCCCTTCTGCTGAGATGCTGCTGATCTACCATCCAAACAATCACTCAGGTCATTTTCCTGCCTGTATTCCCTTCACTGAGACAGAAATCATGGCATTTAATAAGGGCAAAATTAAAATAACTTGGAAGGGAGAGGATCAGTTACCCCGAACATTGAAATTAAGAATATAATGCTGTTAAGCTTGAAAGTGTCTTTAGTTTCTTCATTATTATCCTTGGACAACTGCTGTAAGGCTCAGGATTTGTTGTTTATCTGCATTAAGCACAGAGACATCAGAGACAGGGTGGCACCAAACCTCAGCTCAAGGCTCATCCCATCCCCAACAAAACTGGAAAACCCTGATCTCTGGCACCTCCAAGACCTTCCCTTCCCAAAACCAACCCCACTCAGCTTCCTGGGAAAGCAAAAAACAAGGCTTGAACCTCTAAAAACCCACCTGAGCTTTTGTCCTACTTGCCATGATTGCAGGAAAACAAAGTCTTTCTGAGCTCATTGCCCTCAGTCACCATCTCAGTGATTTAATTAAAAGGGAAAAGTTTCCCTCCATGGCCAGGGGCCACTAAAAATACTGGACACAAGAAGAGCAAAACAGCTCAAGGATGCTGTTAAATGGTTTATTTACATGGTTTTTTTCAATATCTTCCCCTCAGTCTCCTCTGAGACACTCAGTGAACCCCGTGATAAACTCGATTTCCCAAAGCTTTTCCTGGTCTCTTCAGCCTCTAGTGGCAAAAATGCCCACAAGATGCCCTGGCTCAGCCAGTCCATGGAGAGCAAACCCTGGGAATTGGCAGAACTGTGTAAAACTGCCACAAAGGAGAGAGTGGGAGCATCTCCAGGAGTACTGGAGATATCCCAGATCCACCTGGAGCCTCTTTTTATTCCTTCCCCACCACTATTGCCATGTCCAGCTGTTGGTCACCACACCACTCGACACAGACTTGGGCACATTTCTGATCAACATGGTCCTCATATCAGATGCTTCTGCTGAAAATCAGGATTTCCCAAGGATCAGCCTCTATGGAAACACATGAAACAGATTATTTTCTGCTGGGGAGACTCCAAATTTCATAGTGTTCATGGGTATTGCACATGGGATGAGGACCTGGCCAAACTAAATGAGGTTTCACCCTTATGTTTGGGGTAGGAATTCCTCTGGCAGTCCTCAGCCCTCAACCCACACAGCTCCATCTCCCTGGGGTGGGAACACCCACTGGAGAAGGCTGATGTGGGATGGGGCTGAGCAGGAACTCTGATGTTTGAAAACTGGTGCATCCCTGAATTCACTCAGTTCTTTTGAACCCCAAAAGCTTGTCCTGCCCAAATCATCAATCATCCTTATTTTGGGCTCCTGGGTGGTGTCCCCCAGAGAGCAGGGGAAGCCTCCCAGCTCCACAGCAGGTTCAACAAGGAGAACAGAAGCAAAAATGGTCCCCTCAAAGAGAGCTTTCACAAAGACCTTTTTTTTTTGGTAAAACACCATTTTTTAAGCACCAGTGTCATGACACACGGGCCTTGCTCACACTCACGTTGCACCTTTCTAACTTACAACACTCTTAGATATTCATTGCTATTGGCACCTTAAAGGAGCCTCTTTGCTGCATAAATCCTGCCTTTCTCTCCTGAAAAAAATACCCTAAATTAGATTATATTTTTAATGCCATTTTTATTCAGCGCTTCACAACGGCAACAAAACCCAGAACACTGAAGAATTACACTTTTAAAGAGGGGTTTCTATCAAGCAGCTATTCTTGTCCTAATGTAATATCTCATTTTCTCAGCAGTTGATTAAAATCCATTCTGTTACACTGGGATACACCCAGTGACACTCCCCTGATACAGAGATATACAGAAGAGATAAAAGAAAATAATATATCACTGGCAGTGCTGAGAACATTGTTAAAAGCAGATATTCAATGCCTACTTATCTTTTATGTATACAGAGATCCGTGGTGACAAATAGCCTATTATGGTGTATGATTGACTGGAAACAGAAAGCAGAAACTGGAAAAGAATTCTGAATAACTGAGGGCCATTTACTGCTCCTGTTTTACAGCAGGAGCTTCAGATTACCCACAGGAAAAGATAGAAAGGATAGAAAATAAAGCACTTTACAACTGGAGTTAGTTATGGATTCCTCCAGTAATTAATAAACAACAGGACTTGGGTTTGCCACTGGGTGAGGTGGATTCCAGCAGCATCTTTAGGTTCTTCTCCAGCAGCACCAGGAGGCCTTGCCATGCCAGGGGTCATCAGCAGAGGGGGTGAGGACTCCAGCAAAACTCATTAAATCATTACAAAATCATTACTAAGTCAGAGGTTTATCTCTGCCCTCTGAGCTCAGGCTTATTTGTGCCCAACACCTTCAGGAAAATCCTCATGGCTGGGAGGGAAATATCCTTTAGCTCCTTCTTGGATTTCTAATTAAGAAATTCTCTTCTATTCCAATTCTATTTATCTGTGAGCAAGCTCCCATTGACTGTGAGTGAAACACAACACTAAGTGATGTCACTGGGAGCATCAACATTGACTCCCAAGCATCCAAATGCCACAATTATGGACAGCCTGCAATGAAACTGCAAGTCTGCCATCCCAAACCCGTGCTGGTGTGCAAGGCTCAGACTGTGCTGGGCTCAGGCTGGGATTTGACTGGAATTCTGTGCCTACTGGACAATTTCACAGCAAACTTGCAGCAGCTGCAACCCCAGCTGTGTTAGAGCTGTCATAGAATGTCCCTGGTAGAGTCCTGCTCCTGGTGAGTTAACCAAGAATTCAGATTATCAAGTCTCTTTCCTAAGAGCTGCCTTTGCCCTAATTGCTTTCCTCCTTCCCATCCTTTCCTTCACCGATTTAGAACGATGCAAATTTTTCTCCTTAGACAGATGAATCTTTCATTACCCAACTGAAGTTTCTTTGCCTTTTTTTTTTTTTTTTATGAGCATCAGCTGCCCTTCCTGCCAAAGAGAAGATACTGGTCCCACACTGCTGATCTAATCCAAAAATCACTGTTCCTGCTACCCAGCAGACAATAATTCCTTCATCCTCTTCCTTCATTCCCCCTAATCAATCACCAACTCAAGAAAGCTCCCTGAACGTTTTGTATCCATCATTTCCATGGGCAAGCAATGCATATTTAGCTCCCTTAATAATTCTTCATACATCAAAGCCATCAATCTCCCTACTCTTTCATCATTTTTGTTGCTCTTCTGTGAATCCCTCCTGGCTTTCCCAAGTCCTTTCAGAACTGAAGGGCTCAGCTGAGAGAGCAGCATTTCACCTGCATCCCACCAGAGTTCAGTAGGTACAAATTAACTCCTTCTTCTTTGCCAGGCATCCGAAATCATAATTGTTTCATTTGCCAGTTCAGGCCATTTCTTTATTCCAGCTATTAAGCCTGCAGTGGTGGCACATAAAGTCTGAAAAGCCCTGAATCAGCTTGGCTAATTTTCTTCTCAATTCATTTCTAACATTTTGCTGGAGAGTTCAACTTTGAAAGCAACTGAAAACATCAAAGCTCCACTTCAGCAGGTTTGCTGCTTTTTTACCTCAAAAACGATGACAAAACCAATCTGATTTCCATGCAAACAACACAAAGCATTGCTCCATATTTTTGCTCTGAATTTCTCGTTTCCCCCAAATAATGGTGCAAGGATTGCTCATGGCAACGTTGCAGATCTCAGGCTGTGACCAGAGCCAGGTTTCTCGGGGTTTATTGGACACCTGCTGATTTAGGCTTATCTGAAGCTTGAAAAAACGTTTTGGGAGGGAAGCTCTTTAGCTCCCCTCTGCCTTTTTGATGCTCCTGAACCTTTCTTCTTCTCGGGCATGGCGTATTCCATGGAGACACGGAGGTCTGGGGTGAAAATGGACCTTCAAATGGACCACAAGGTGCAAACACACAGGGGGAGCTGCTTTTCAAGCTGAATAAATACCAACAACCTGGAGAAACCCAACTTCAGGTTCATGAACCAACACTTTGAACCTTGCTCTCCTCTAAAGCTTTTACAAGTCACCTCATCCCTTCCACTCCATAAATTTTCTGATTTATTACAAAAAGGGCAAAGGTCCTCACTCCCAATCCCAACGACCTGAGCCACTCAGTCCTCTTTGATGCAGCCCTGCAGGAAGAAGTTTGTTTCCAGACTTCCTGGTCCTTACTTTTTTAGCTTAAAACACTTGCCAAACAAGAGCAATTTTCTCCTTAAGCAGGAGGCAGTTAATTAGTACAGAGCCCGTCATTTTGTCACTCCCTGACAAACAATATAGGGGATTAAAGAGTTGCTAATTGGCTGATACTGTTAGCAGCAATTTCGTAGCGTTAATGCACCAAGTAAACATTAAAAAGTTGTTTTGATCAGACTGTGGAAAAATTCAACACAAGGAGCTTTTTTTCAAGATGAAGAGGGTTGTCCCACAGAGAAATCCCAGGCAGCACTTCCAGTATGGGATTAAAGAACACTATAGGTGTAAAAATGCTCTGCCAACAGAGGAAAGTGTCTCCTAAGTCATCCTTGGATTTGGGCACCATTAATGAAAAATGGGGGGGAAAGGAAAAAAAAATAAATAAACAAAACAAAATCAGAAAATATCATTAAAAACCAAATTATGAGCATCTTTAAGGATATAGATACAAAAGCTTCTTGTAGGAGTAGGAAGATCACAGAATCCCTGAATGGTTTGGGTTGGAGGGACCTTAAAGCCCATCCAGTGCCACCCCTGCCATGGGCAGGGACACCTCCCACCAGCCCAGGGTGCT
>JAWWMP010000011.1:1978639-2006744 GCA_035047865.1 Dendrocincla tyrannina | reverse complement strand
AGCTGTGTCACATCCAGCCCAAGAGGATGGAATCACCACCCTTTTTCCCTGGAATATTCAGGCAGTTGTGCCATGGACGTCCCACAGGGGAGCTGTGTCACATCCAGCCCAAGAGGATGGAATCACCACCCTTTTTCCATGCCAAAAGTCTCCTCTTTGATACTTTTAAAGAAGGTTGATAAAGCCCCTCAAAGAACTTCTCCTGCCTCCTCACCACAGCATTCCAAGGCTGGACAAGGGCACAAAATCCCACCTATTTCCAGCTGCCATTGAGATTTCTATCTCTCCACGGGATTAAGAAAGTTTCTCCTTGTTCTCAGGAAGAAAAATGAAAGCACCAAGAATAAAACTGGCAAATCAACAAGCAACATCTGCTCAGGTGAGATTCCTGAAAGATCCATTTCCCAGAGGGATTGGCAATAACTGTGGATCAATAGTGATTATCAAACGAGCCAGATGTGTCAGAGGGTCCCTCTGCTGCTCCTGAAGATAAATTTTACCAAATCAAATACAATTTCTCAGTGGAACATTTCCAAATGGAAAGGTTTGGCATGGATGGGCACCCTCAACAAAGAGAGGGATATCAGCACTGCTTCTCCAAGCTTTCAATTTGAGTTTCAAGGATTTTGGGAAAGATTTATATCAGATTATTTGGAAATTGGTTGCTGAATGTAACAGCAATCTTCGTGGAAATCCAAAAGAAAAAAAATTAATGTTCATAAAAATTAGCAACACTGATAAAAAAATCAGATTCTCTCAAACCTATAAATGTAAAACATAAATAATGGCTCAGTTTTGTCACAGGTCACTCAGCTAGAGGGAAGTCAATGATCCTGATCCAGGAAAATCTTAGTTTCAGGATTCTCCTTCCACTTTTTCACTCACAAACTTCAATCATATTACAGAGTTATGGGCTGTTGACTCCACTTTTGCTTACCCAGGGATGGTGATGCTTCACAATCTGAAAAGCAAATTAATTACAGAGGAAAAAAACCCAAGTTTGCACCTAAATTAACTAAATTTTGTTACCTGGATTCTTTTTTTCGCTTCAATTTAATTATCCCTAGATTGTATCATCATTAAATTAAAGCTAAGCCAAATTAGTTCTCCAATTCTTGCTCCAAGAATTAATACTATTTGCCTTCCAGGAGCACTAAAGTATAAAACTACTTGAAATTATATCTTTTTTAAAGTGTTTGTTACCTACTTTCTAATTAAAGCCATTCATCACTGGAACATCATCTGAGGTTTGTTGTGGGGGGTTTTTTGTGGGTTTTTTTTTTTATTGTTCTGATACTTAATTTTTAGCAAGTAAATGCTTGGCTTTCCTGGGATGAACCTGAATATCTCCCCCACCAGGGACAATCAGCACCTGGAAACAAAGACTCTGCAATCTCAAGGCTCCAAACAGACCTGCAACAACCAACATCAGACACCTCCATTTCCAAAGCTGGTTGTGCTCTTAGTTCAGGGGTTTTTTACAATATAAACGGCTTTAAATTTAATATTCCATTTTATTTAGCTGCGGATTTTAATTTTCATACCATTTAAATGGCCAAGCCTGGGTTGCACAAGGTGCTTCACCCCCCCTTTTCTGAGAGGGAAAACAGGTTGAAAACTGAGATTAAAGCTGTTGAAATAGTCAGGCACTGGGATGCTCTGTCAAAAATATATTATAAATATCTTGAATAATTTGGGTCATCTTCCCCCATCAAGGAAACAGAGCCAGGCAGGAGGAAAACAAACTCAGAACAGACTTTCCAAGCAGTTTTGGGACAGCAGTTGAGAAAAAAGCCTTTTGTTATGAAAGGAGATGAACCTTGATGTGGTCCAGTCCCCTCTCATGCGGGCAGGTTCCTCTGACATGACCCTTCTGAGGTGGGTCGTGGAGGTTCCTCCCTTGGCTGGGGACTCCTCGAGCAGAGATCTCCCCATCTTTTGGTCTGGGTGAGTTACAGCAAATCTCTACTTAATAATTATTCCCTTTTTGCCAGCTTTAATATCCTTGCATCCACAAAGTGCACTGTCCTATCTTACACTACACTACTGGGAGATTTAGCTTTCTGTATTGTGTAATAAACAATTCTGATTAACACCTTTTGTCTGATCATTTGCAATAACAAGTGGTTCAGTGTATATAAATTAATCTCATTTTGCCAGTCATTCAAACCTGTGGGACCAAAGGGGCTCAATCCCACCTCTGTAATTCCTTAAACTGTTGCCATAATCCGTGGCTGAGATTGGATCAGCTGCCCCTGGACTCCAATCTGAGAAGGGTTTAGAAAGCCAGGGAGTCCTTTCTGCTCCTCAGGACTCAAGGGCAGGGCTTCTGTAGTAAAGTGGTCCAAGCTTTCCATCCCCACCTTCATCAAGGAGAAGGGACAAGAACTGCACCATTTAGACCTTCCCATCCCACTTGTGTTCTCCAACACCTGCAGCATCTCCCTGAGGATGTGGGGGCGACCAGTGAGGAATTTGGCTTGAGCTGCAAAACACAACCATCCCTGGGTTAGCTCTGTGTTCGAACAGTGCTGGTGGCACAGCCCAGCAGACTGAAATTCCCATCGAACAAGCTCCATGTGTGCACTGAGAGCTGCCTCCTCCTCCAGGGGCAGGAAAACCCTCCGTGGAAACCCCGAATTTAAAACAATCAACATCATTCATGAAATTACAGCGAGCTTGGGAAGCTGCAACCATTAATTGCTGCTGTGCTTTTGTGGGTTTAGGTTTTTAAACACAGCACCAAGAGTGCTAAAAGATCCTCCTGATTAAATAATTCAAAATATTTGCACTATATAACATGTTTGAAGGAGAGAGAAAACTATGCTAAACACTTGGAATTCACAGGCAAGCACCTCATTAACATGCCACAGTATCAAATATTTATTGCCTTCTCCTCTGTAATGAGCTCATTTAAGACAAGTGTGAGAAAACCCCCGTCTCGTATTAAAGGTGGCAATGTTTTATTGATGGGCACTTTAATATTCACTTTAGGCCACGCCAAAAAACAAACATACAATTAATATTTCATTAATGAGAAAGCAAAAATTGTCTTTCTGCAGCTTGTGCAAGGGCAAAGCGGGGCTGGTGTGCTGGGATGTTGCTGCAGCACCCGCTGCTCTCAGAGGGCAGCAATCCATGTGCAATTATCCCAAATACCTTCCCCTGCCCAGGTCTGCCCAAGGAGCAGCCTTGCTGTTTCCACAGGACTTGCCATCAGCTGCTTTTTCCTGGAAAATGAGAGGAGGGGAATATCAAGAAAGAGATTAAATGCAACCCAGAACAATGAGGAGAGGGATTGTCCAGGTGTGGGAACGAGCTGGAGATGTCCTGGGTCATCCAAGTTCATGACTTAACCCCTGCAAGTAACCTGCATGTGAAATATTCCTGGGTCCATCCCTGTGCTGCAGGTGTTACCTCTGGAGGGAAAGCCAAGCCCAGAGCAAGGCTCTGGAGCCAAGGGCAGGATTTGGGATGGGGAACACAGCCCTGTGCCACCCTCTCCCTTGGTGGCCACACCTGTGTGGCCCTGGTGCCCCCTGGACAGAGCTCCTCTCTCCCTGCCACCCCCCAGCAGTTTCTGCAGGATCCAGGCAGGATTTCCTCCCCATTTAATTGGGGAAATACTTGGGGGATGTTGCTCTGAGACCAGCAGCCCATCCCCAGCTTTCTGCCAGGTTAAACCTTGCATTCATTCCCTTCCAGATGGACAATGTGGTTTTGGGGCAGGGATCTGAGCGCAGCGTTTATCAGGCATAGGGGGAGAATGGCCCAAACTGGGCACCAGAAACATATTCCCAAAGGCAGCACTGCTCACACATCCCAAATCCCTGCTTTTTGCCTACTCTTTTCCTTTCAGCAACAATATCTGTGACTTCCCACTGTGTCCCCCAGCAGGACAAACACTCACCACCACTTATCTCCCCAGAACTGCGGAATAATCCAGTCAGGAGCAGGAAATCTCATCCAAGTGCAAACTCTTCTCTCTTTTCCTTCCAGTGCCAGAGCCTGGGGTCAGGTTCCCTCTTTCCCTGGATTTCAGCAATCTCAAGATGTCCATAGAGATAATAGAAACCTCTTGGCTTCTGGGGTCTAATCCAAGCCCAGGCTGTGACACTCAAGTTGCCTTCCACAAGCTTCTGCTGAGCACATTAATTACGCACCAAGTGCTCTCACCAGCTCCACGGGAATCACTTGACAAGGAATGGTGCCAACCCTTGGGATCCCCTTCAGCAGGGGCTGCTGGCACTCCTGGCACAGCCAAAGTGTGGTCCTGGTGAAGCTCAGCTTTCCCTGCTCAAGAGCTCTGTGTCCCCTGTGCCTGCATTTTCAGATCCACCTTCAAAGGGTTCCTCTCTCTGTCACACGTGGCCACCAAGGGCTGCTCTCCAGGGATGTGGCACGAGCAGGGACACCTTCCATAGCCCAGGTTGCTCCATGCCCCATCCAGTCTGGCCTTGGACACTCCCAGGGATCCAGGGGCAGCCCCAGCTTCTCTGGGCACCCTGTGCCAGGGCCTGCCCACCACTGTAGCCTTAAGGCTCGGTCTTGTGGCTTTGTGGGGAACAGACAGAGGGTGTTTTGCAGCACAACCAAGAACTTCTTCCTTATTCCTCATCTTAACATGCTCTCTGTCAGTTTAAAGCCACCCCTGCTTTGATTTCATAAGCTACACTTCGAGTTGAGAAGACTGAACAGACCTTCACACACAAGGAGGAACATTTCTATATTAACTCCAACACACAAGGAGATGGAGAATTCTTTACCTCCCTGGCAGGATTTGCAAGGCTACACAACCTACAGATCACAAATATCATTATTTCAGGCATGTTTAGACAAACAGGGCTAATTCTAACAGAGATTTAGTTTCAGAAGAAGCAGGTGCCAGCTAGTTTGTTTTATCGTTAATTCTTTCAGCTAAAAATAAAGATTTTAAATATTATTAAGTCACCAAAATGACCAGCTGGTCTAGACAGTGTGAGATTCCTGAGCCACATTGACTTGAAAGGTGGGACAGCATAAAATCAACAGAAAAGCTGGATATCCGCAAGAATATTCCCCCTTTCCCAGCCAAATGGGGTGGTCAGGACTGATAACCTGAGCAGGGGTTTGCTGAATGAAGAGCAGAAATCCACAGAAACATCTCCCAAGCCCTTTTGAAGTGCCCTGATCCTACACAAGACTGAACCTGAAATAGATGCCAACACTCCAACCCAACCATTGGTTGCCACACGTGGTCATACACATTTATAAATACACTCAGCAATCTTCCCACCTCATTTTGGAAGCCCTTTGCTGAAGGGAATAACGGGGGGGGGGGGGGGAAAGAGCCTTTTTAGGTTCAGGTAGAAATGTCCATAGATCTGAACCACTAAGATTAGAAAATCTAACTCAGGACAAGTTTAGGACAAATCTACAAAACAGATACAGTCCAAGAAGTTAAACTTCTCCAAAGAGATGAATGATTATCATCAATTCATGGAGATGATGGGAAATATTAGTCATTCTCAGTGTACTTCATATTAAAAATGAAGGAAAAAACGCTCTGAATAAAGAGTGACTTGGAAGGGTTTGACATTACACCATGAATAATTCATGGGGGCTTGGCTTTGGGAGATCCTGACTCCTAGACCAAAGTCACAGGAAAAAAAAAGAGGTGCAGGGATAGAAAGGTTTTACTTCTGACTCAGCAAGTGAAAAAATTAACACATTTTCAGAGCTCCTGGGTTGAGGAGTGGACACTTTTCAGGAGGTTAAAATTCTAGGAGTTCAGGTGACCAATATTTGGGTCTTACTGGATGGGTGAAGTTTCCAAATCACTGATTTACCACTATCTGAAGGTTATTTTGTTGTGTTCTGCCTTTTTGACGTGTCCTTCCAGTCAGGAATGTTGGATTTCCCTGGATCAGACACTGCCTTTCCCCCTGGCAGTGGCAGGACAGGAGCATAAAGAGCCCTTACTCTGCTCCACTTCCCAAATTCTGGGGTTTGATTTTCCAGGATGACTAATTCTTTGGGGCTTTTTTCTCATGTCTCTCACAGAGGTGTGTCTGTATAATTAGCCCAAGATTGGTGTGAGTCAAGGAAGGGCTGGTGACCATTTCTAGCTCTTTAGAGAGGCTCCAAACCTCTGGGTGTGACCCCACTGCTGCCCTGGTTAAATGCAGGCATGGATGTGTGGGATGACCAATCTTCAGTTCCCTTTCTTTATCAGTCAAGTCCATAAGAATTATCATGTCTTGACATCAGTGGTAATTCAGACAAGAATTACTGTCCCATCCCTGGAAGGGTCCAAGGCCAGGTTGGACAGGGCTTGGGGCAACCTGGGCTAGTGGAAGGTGTCCCTGCCCATGGCAGGGGGTGAAATGAGATGAGTTTTAAGGTCCTTTCCAACACGAACCAGTCTGTGATTCAACTCCCTGGAAAATCTAAACATGAATTTGGTGCATCTTCCATTCCCATGATGTGAATCTGTCCTTTGATCCAACCAGGACCCACCAAAGACCTGCAAGAGCATTAACACCCCTCAGCAAAGACAACATCCCAACCCTGGCCACGACTGCCTTGGTTTAGAGGCACGAAAAAGGAAAAAAATAAGGGGAAAAGTAACATAGAGACAGTTTTGACAGCGTAAAAGCCTCCTGCTTTGGGAATAAATGTGGCTGCTTCACCTTGAGGTTTATTTGTCATCAGTGTCCCAGCTTTGCCTCCAGATGTGTCTGGCAGCAGGACCATTATCCCCTGACAAGGCCCTTTTCTGTGGCATTATCTCAGCAGAGACAGCAGGATCAATTTAAGAGAACAAGCAGCACAATTTGCCCCCCTGAATGTGACAAACACACGACATTCCCAGTCCGGGGATGGTGTGTGACTTAACAATCCCATTGCACAAGCTCCACGAACCTTGGTGTAATTAACTCCAATAATTTTTATTAGGTTATGGCACAAAAAGCAAGCTCTGCCACAATTCTTTTCAAAGCGTTTTACCCCTCAGGTTCCTCAAATAACACCAGGGGCTTTACATCCATCTTATTAGAATAATGGCTTTTAATCAAACTGCATTATCAGAGTCGCTGGAGCTTGGAAGAGCATTTAGCACAGGTCTGCATCAGGCTTTTTGGGCAAGCAGGGGGACCAGATGCATTTAGGGAAGCAAATTCCAGCTGCAGCTAAACATGTGTTTTCCTGCCTGAATCAGCCTAACAAGGTGCGTGTTTTGGTGAGCAGGCACGTTTGGAGCTCCAGGAGAAAACCCAGCTGGCAGAAACCAATGAAAAATTCATGGCCCTCCAGGGCACACTTGACCGTGGAATAAACTTCCAGAGGAGAGCTGGCAACTCAGGACTTTAAGATCCTAAGAAAATGTTGTGAGACATCTCTGTGGGAGAGCTGTAAGCAAGGTATTGATTATTATGAATATCCCTTTTTCTTCCCAGCACCAAGCCAGTGTCCCAAGTGCAGCAAAAGTGCCCTTTAGACCTAAAAAAGATCAAAGGAGAGTGGGAAGGAAGTTGAACGCTCCCTACATTCCTCCAGCCCCTCAGATTCTGCCACAGATTTGTATAGAAAGTTCATAAATAGGAAGAATTATAAAATCTTTAAACTAATTAGAGTCTGCCCTGCAGTTCCTCTCCCTTTCAACACCCATCACGCTGCCTCTTTCATTTCCCTCCTAATTCTCCTTCCAAGCTCACAAGGTCTTTCTTCAAAAGCCAGAGGAATTGTGTTCATCTCTTTGAGCTAAACGTTGTTCCAGAGGGTGTGAAGAGAATCAAAAGCCTCCAGGTAACCCGGTTTCACACTGCCACACCTACTGGTGCTGCTTAACTAACCTACCTGTAGTCCCCAAATTAGTTTCTCTAGTCTGCATCCACATTAATCTGAAGTCATTAGACACATTCCCATCAGCTGCAACAAGCTTTGAGTCCAGAGCACCTGCAGAATTGCTGTAACTTCAATTGTGGAGGGGTTTGGAAGACAAAAATCCATCTCTTCTGACCACAACAGACATCCCGCTCTGCAGAAGGTGAAGGGTCACAACTCAGTGAATGGGTCAAATGTAAGGCTGGAAAATCCTGGGAAGTGAAAAAGTTCATTAAATGACACTGTTGGTTTTGACAAGTGAGTGATTTCCAAAAGACCATCCCCTGAAAAGAGCTCAAACCCAATTTACAATCTTCAGTCAAGGAAGGATCAATCAACTCTTGAGTCTCAAAACACACACTGACCGAGTCTCCAAAACCCAGCTTGGATCCTGACCCCATCAGAGGGTTTTCATGTTGTGTTTGGGTGTTGAATCACACACTGGGATCCAGAAGTTCCATATCCATTGCCAGGAGGGATAAGGTCCCCTTTCTGCTGTCCCAGCCATGGTTTAAAGCACTTGCAGGGAAACCAAACTCTCTCAGCCTGTGAGCAGCTGAATAATTGGCATTTCTTCCCTTGCTGACTTTTCCCATTACTTTTTCCCTGAGTGCCCATTTCCCCTCCCTGGAAAGCAGCTCCACCATTCCCACTTGGAGCAGATAGGGATGCACTTTGCCAACATCCCCCCTCCCAAGGATCAAACCTTTATAGAGATCCAACCATCAGAATAACTGCCCTTATTGTCACTGGCAAGAACACACCAGCCACAAAATTGTGCTTCCAAAGCACCTCAAACTTCAGCCATATGTCTTTAACTTTGTTTTTGCAAAGTCTTTCAAAAAGAAAAAAAAAAAAAAAGGAGAACAATTAAAAAGAAAAGAAAAAAGTTAAGAGCTGTTTCAGCTGGAAAGGTATTTCAGCCACTGAGAACCTGCTTACACAAAGCTCTTATTGTGTTTATATAGACAAAAATCTGGCTTCCTAATTAGCACTGGGAGGCATGAGGAGCAAGATAGATGCTGCCTGGCCAGGATTTACATTCCTGCAAGTTGACACTATTAGTTTGGGGTTTTTTCCCCCCTAAGGAAAAGCTCTTGAAGAAATGAAACCTCCTCCTTTCGAATAATGACTTGACACGTGGCTCATCAAATGCCTCCACAATGACAAGCTGCTTTTGTTGTTCTGCTTAATTCAATCCAACTGTGAAATATATAATTCCCCAAAACTTGCATTAAGTATTAATTAATGGCCAAAATGCAAAGAAAAAACCCACTCGAAGAAATAAATGATGCTCTCTAATCCAAAAGGGTAAAATGAGTAAAATGAGACCCTCTGAAACTTTAAATTCAGTGTTAATACCAAGTGTAGCTACAGCGTCTTTCTGTTGGCATAAATCCAGTTTTTAATAACATTCCCATTACAAACGAACAGGTCATCATTTCCAGAGCAGCATCTGGATTGTGGGGGTGTTTAAAACAGGGTGGAGACAGACTGAAAACTGTGGTCATGGGTAACAGAGACACACAGGACACAAAGCTGAAAAGAATTGGGCAGTTCCCTTCTTTCTCCACTCGGGGGGAATTCCCTTTGCTGTTCATTTTCTACTCCCTCTGCTGAACCCCTTTATTCCCCACACTCCCAATGGATTATCAACAGCTGCTCTTCTGGGTTAAGACAACCTCTGGTCTGAGGTGGGACTGAATCCAAGGAGAAAGGTGAAAATAAAATCAAAAAAAAAGGGAAAAAACGTTCCTTCAAACTTCTGCAAATCTCCAGAATGGTCTGATCAACTCTGATATTATCCACAGCCTGAGCTTTTCGTTCAGGGGATGTAGGACACTAATAATAATAAACCATTAAAAATAAAAGTTAAAAATAAAAGTGGCTTTAACTCTTGTATTGCAGCAGTGAGGGGTTCAGCATTGTCAGGTGTCTCCATTCCTTCCCGAGGCATTTGTGCCTCTCCCAGTACCCCATGTGCATCCAGAACAGATCCAGGGAGGCCAGGACAGCATCCCTGTCCCCAGAGCCATCTCCTTTTACCTTTCACTGTGGCCAGTTTTCCTGCCTGTGCTTTGCAATTTGCCATTTGGAACTGCAGCAGCTCAGAGGTGGCAGGGTCTTGTCAGGCCACACACAGCTTGTTTTGCCTCCCCTTGTGAGGACCAACATCCTAATTAGGGCTGGGATCAAAATTTAAATCCTGAGCTGTGTGTTAGTTTTATTTTCAGCCTCACATTCTGAAAGGAGAGGGCGGATGTGATTTGGCTCTTTGTTTTTGACAGACATGACCTGTCTTCAGAGATTCCTGAGTGCCAAAATCACGCACATCCCTTTGCATGTGTCACCACGGGGTCTGTGGGAAGCACAAGGTCTCGGCAGGCACGTCAATCATCCCTTGTCCTCAGGCTCCAACGAGGCCAGGGAGCTTCTTGGCCAGTGGCTCGATGTCCAACAGGCACACGGGATGCAGCTCCAGCCATCAGTCCTGGTGTCAGGTTGGGGGGTTTATTCCCCACGAGGAAACTCATTCTTCTGGAGCAAACGACACTGTAATGACAATAAACACAGGAGCCATCTGGAACTGGGAGATGCTTCTCTCCAGAGGATATTTCAACTGCTTTGGAACAGCATTTGTTGTTTCAGACTTAAAATTTGCACGGCTTGCCTTCTAAAATTTGAACAGGGACCAACAAGTTTAAAGGCTCTTGCTAAAAATCAAAGGAACTGTCATCAAAATGGACAAAGTTCTGCTCCCTCTAAGTCCTGGAAGAAAAGAAGCCAAAACCTACCTTTAAAAACCAAATCCTGGGAGATGCACAGGGGACTAAGGGCTGAGAAAAACCCATTTGGAGCGAATGGGATAAGAGATATTCTTGCATTCAGGAATTAAAAGGTGTCATGACTCATCCAGCTTCCTCTTAATGATGGGACCCAGAGAAACTGGGGCTGCTCCACCCCTGGAAGTGCTGGACAGAGCTTGGAGCAACCTGGTCTAGTGGAAAGTGTCCCTGTCCATGGAACGAGATCATTTTTCAAGGTCCCTTCCATCCCACACCACTGTGTGAGTGCAGCTGGCGTTGCTTGCTCTTCCCACAGCAGCAAGGAGAGTTTCCTGGCAGATAAATGGTGGAAGGTCAGGGTTGTTCTGCCAGAGCTTCTGCTCTGCAAAGTGACCCCAAAAGTGCTCAAGTTGCCAGCCTGGCACTCGTGGGGAGTTCATTCTGCCCTGAAGGGCGCGAGAAAGCAGCGAAAGGTCAGCAGAGACAACGACATTTCTAAACTGCAAATGTAATTGCAGTTTCCCTGTGAGGCTTGTAAATACGCTCTCAACTATAAATAGGCCATTTCCATCACTTTTAAAAGAATCTTAATTCATTTACCAGTGATCACAGCGAGCAACTCCCAAACTTTCTGACATGCTCAGCACTGTCTCCTTGAGGTGTCACACACAGACGTGGTCAGGGCCACATCTCACCCGCCAACAGGGGGAAGGGAGAGCCTGTTTTCAACCAAATTTTCTTTTGCCCTGCAATTTATCAGCCACTAATAAGCTGTTTAACATGCAGAGGTGGTTTTCCACGTCCCCAGAAAAAACATTCCCTCTGCAAAACCAGAGTGTGGGTTTTTTCCCTGTCTGTTGACACAGCAGCTCCAAAGGTTGTTGGCATCCCAAGGATGCTCTGGAGCCACCTGAGGAGAGATGGAGAGAGGGCACTTCGAGCTGGTTCTGCAGAAGGAATTTCATGGGTGAGGGAAAGCAGGAGGAGCTGCTGAGACTATTCTTAGGAGTGAATGCGAGCTGAAGATTTGGGATCAGAGTTCAGAGTGGGTGGTGCCTTCTCAGCCCCCTGGTCCTTGGTGAGACCTGGGGATCTGCTTTCTCAGGGCTCCCAGGTGGAACCAGAGACCATGGAAATGCCCTGAAATAGGGTCAGGCCATAAGACATCTTTGGTAGTGCTGCAATGCCAGGAAAGGCAAGCAGAGGGGGGGAAAAATACACACTCTCTTTCAAAATTCTGCCCTTTTGTTGTTAAATTGCCATTTACCACTTTTAAGCATTTTTCTCTGTAAAGCAACTGCACTTGCATTACAGAAATTCACTCATTTAGCTTGTGAATCTCTTCTTTCTTGTTTTGCATGAAATATAAAGAAACCTGGGGATGCAACAAGCTGGGTGTAAAATATGGTAAAAAAAATATAAAATGGTGTGTTATAAGGAGTGTAGCAAAACAATACTTGATTAATAACAGCTAATAAAACCATTAATTGGTTAAGAGTCTCAGAGTGATGATTAATAGTGCCCTCAAAATCTCAATGAAAAGGACATGAAATTAATCTTCGGAAGGATTTAATGTGATAGATGAGTTGTTGAACCATTGGCAAAATAAGATTTGAAAACATTTACCTGTGAGGATCCAGGGTAGGTGGGAGATCCCAGCTCAGACCCACCAGGGTGCTTCTAGAGTGGTTCCTGTTGCCTCAGCCCAAGGTTGTTCACCTTTAACTATTAAAAAAACCCTCTCCTCCCTTCCCACCCTGTCCCTCCCACTTGCTTCTTTATTTCTCTGCCAAGTTTTCAGTACAACTGGGATCAGAAGCCTGGCTGGCAGTGCCCTCCCAGCTCCCTGGGAAGCTCCAAAGCAGTTGTGTGTGTCTCTGAGCTCAACCCAGCCCAGCTGGATCATGGCATTTTCAAGGAATCACTGGAGACTCTTTATAATAGGTGGTTTTGGATGACTCGCTCTTTGTTATTAGCTAATTCACTCCCTGGGGGAAAAAGCCACCCTTTCAGTATGCACAGTTAAAAAACAGCAGCAATTGCCAGCCCCTGGCATGGACTGGGTCTGGCTCCCTCAGGGCTGGAGTTAAGGGAGGGCTAATCCAGTTCAGCTCTGCATCTGCCCTGGAACAAGCAGATAGGTGGACAAAGCACGCATTAGCTACCCCAAGTTAATAAGCAATTAATTCTCTTCAATTAATATGAGGATCCAACCTCTCCAAGCTACACATGGCCATGACTGGGGGCTGCTCCACCACCCTGCTGCCCCTTCCCCTCTTATTTTCACTTACAAATTATGAGCCTGAAGTATCCTCAGCTAAAATAAACACAAAGCAACAGTCTTAGGGGGACAAATAATTGGCAAATTAAGGTGTAATCCTACAATCAGCAAGAACTCAAATGACTTTTTACTGTTTCAAGTCCATCCACAAGACCATTGCACTAAAACTACTGCAGTGATGTTCTCCAGAGCACATGGATGTTCCAAGGCTTCAGTTCACAGAATCATGGAATGGTTTGGGTTGGAAAGGAACTCAAAGCCCACCCAGTGCCACCCCTGCCATGGGCAGGGACACCTTCCTGAGCCCAGGTTGCTCCAAGCCCCATCCAACCTGGCCTTGGACATTCCCAGGGATCCAGGGGCAGCCCCAGCTTCCCTGGGCACCCTGTGCCAGGGCCTGCCCACCCTCCCAGCCAGGAATTCCTTCCCAATATCCCACTTAAATCTACTCCCTGTTTAAAGTCATTCCTCCTCGTCCCGTCACTCTCTATGTTCTTGTGGACAGTCTCTCTCCAAAGAACTCTAAACTTCTCCAGCATGAAAGCCTGTGACCAAAACCTTGCCCAGATCCCCCCACAGCAATGTGAGATACAACCCATCTCTCTCCAGCCACCCAAGAGGAGGTGGCAAAGCTGGAGAGAGCAGCTCCCTGTCCCCACTCCCTCCTCCTGAACCTGCTCCTCACAAAGGGAACACCACACTGTCACTGTCACGCTTTGCAAGCTCCATCCTCCCAGCAAACACCCCAAACATCCCCCCAGTAACTCCCAGAGCCACCCAGGGGATGTTTTCCTGCCCGGGAACAAACCCTCAGCTCCCACAGGAGCTCTTTTAATGCGACACAAAGAGCTTTATTCAGTCGGACCTCACACCCCGCTTTGCCACTCGAGCTCTTTAATGTCCTTTAACAAACACCAGCCCTTACAAACCCAAACCCTGCTATTGTCGCTTGGGACAAGTCTGTGTGCCTTGGTGAATTTGGCAGGGAAGGATTCGGGAGGTACCAGCACTGCGTTGTTTTATCGGCCAAAGCTGTCGGGCTTCGCTATTCCCCAGGCGAGAATTAACGGGATAACGCTGCTCGAGCGGAGAGATGCGGAGCAGCGGTGCCATCCCGTGGGAATGGGATGACACCACCTGCCCGTGCCTGGTACTGCACAGCCCCCACAGTGGGTTTGGGCACTTTCATCAAGAAATACATGAACTGGCAAAAATATATCTATATGCATATAGATATATTGGGGAGAGGGCACCCCACTTGCAAAGGTTTTATTGAGATGCTGCAGTCAAAAATTTTAGGACCTTTTAGGAGCAATATTAGTCAGCAGTGATCCTCATGACAGTTTTGCACCTGCATCATTCTATTTTGGGGTTTTGGGGGGTGGGTAATCCTCCCCTCTCTCTTCTCTAGACACGTTGTACTACCTGCTCAAAGCCCAACATCTGGGAAGGAGCTAGTCTGGGATTTCAGGATATCCCCACTCCTGCTGCACCCTGCCCTCACCATGCAACACTCTAAAATTCCCAGACATCCCTAAACATCCCTCTCAGACCCTCAGCCATCTCCTGAGCACTCCAGTTTCAGCTTCATCAGTGCCCTCTCAGGTGGGGACCATGCTAGAGCCCAGCACTGCTCCCTTCCCTCAGCTCCCAGTTCTCCATCCCCTCCTTCTCCCACACCATTTCCTCCTCCAATCTTTCACCATTTGAAGAGGAAACTGTGCTCAGAGTGGCTCAGCCAGCGTCCCAGCCCTCTCTGAGAGGCTAAAATCCCTGCTGAGGCACCAAAGGATGGATTTGAGTCCCGATTTGCACACCTGGCTGATAGATACCTTTTTCCAGCCTGGCTTAGCATTGTGTTTCCCAGTTTCCCCTAAACAGCTTATTTTCCCAACAGAAGCAGCCAGGGTGAAGTTTCCCTGCAGGCAGAACACTTTGCACGAGGCCCATTCACTCGAGCTCAACTTAAGCCTTACTTTGATGGTTTAACAGGAATTTACATGGTCCACACGGCTTGCTCGAGTTCCCCACACAGGGAAGATTTCACCCTCTTTGCACTTCAAAGTCTCAGCTTTCCCATCCAGCTTTTCAGAGAGCGCATCCCATTGTGCTCTTAACACTTTTCATCCTTTTCCAATTACACCGCGGCATCTCACAGAGCTCTAATATTGTCAGCCCATGACCAGCAGGGATCCGGGAGCCAACTGGAAACGAGGGGTAGCTCCAAGCACAGACATCAAGCAAACATCCTCTGCTGCTCTCAGCAGCATCACAAACAGCCCCCAGCTCCAGTTCCACCCGCAGAGCTGCACCTTCAAAATCTTGGCTGTTCTGGAGGAGAAAAGAGAGGAAAACTCTGCAAGGTTGACTCCTTGCTCTGCCTGCCAGCGATGGAAGCACAGACCCCTCGATTCACACACACTAAAGCTTTCACCACATCCTCCCTCTTCCCACTCTGAAACGCAAAATAACTGGAAAAGGCCTTCTGGCACTGGCAGCTTTTTGCAGTAGAAGGGTTTTAAGTCAGCTGAAAGTAGAAAAGAGTGGCCCTTACACAGCCCCAAAGAGAAAATGAGGTCCCTCCAAAGCGCTGGCGTTCACGGAATGGCCAAACAAACCAACTAAGCTCCTCTAATTAAAGGATTTCAATCTCCAGCAGACCAGCAATCAAGGAGTTGGTACTTTCTCTTTCATGTCCTTAATTAAAAATTTGTCAGAAACTTGAGGTTGGTTTTCAGAAGTGCCCAGCACTGCCCGTGTCCTGTTGTGAATCTCAACGACCAGGTTTGCAGAAGGGTTTCGAACCACAGGTTTTCTTGAGAGAGAGAAAGAAAGGTAGAGAAAGAAAGGTTTGTTTTGTTCCCAGCTCTGTAAAGCAACCCGTGGGTCTCACCACATCAACAGACTTCACAAGCCCCATCTTGGAGCCTGAACTCCCTGAGCAACCTCTGGTGGCTCTAAGAGCCAAGTGTGGTCCTCAAAGAATGGTTTGTTCTTTGAAACACAGTAGAAAAGCCTGTACAGAGGAGCCTAAAGCTCAGCCCGGTACTAGATCACTAAATTAGGGAAGAGAGCTGATCCCAAAATTGCTATTCCCACATGTGCTAAGCCACTGGACTGTCTCAGAAGATTGCATGGACCTCACAGAGCTGGTTTTTGGGAGTCCACAAGCAGCTCTGTGTTAACAGGAGTTTGATTTGGTTCAAAGGACAACGAAGGACATCAAAACTCTCCAGCGAATTGATCTCCTGGGCCTTTCCCAGCTCAATCAAAGCTGGGCTCCTGATCACCCCAAAGAAGGAAAAACATCTCCTTCCACCCCAAAGAGCCTCAGCTGCTCTCAGGGTGGTGGGTGGGAAGCCCCAGACACATCAACCCAGCACTTGCTCTGTGGGCTCCACTGAACCTACAGCTGAGCTGGACCAAGGGAAAGTCTTCAAACCCACCCCAACAGTCCCCCACAACTTCTACACACTAAAACCCTTCAGCCCACGAGCGGCCATTTCATGAGGAATGAGACTAAAAAGAAGAATTTCACGATGTAAACTAATAAAACAATGCCTTTTGCTGAATTATTCAGAGCCCATTAGGCAAAGCCTGATGAACACTGGGGTGGCCCCATACCCATCTCGGTGTGCCCTCAGGTACTTACAATTTCCCTTCCCATTAACACAAACACTGCACTGCTCAGGGGTCATTCTGCTTAACTTTTCTTAATTGAAGCCTTTCTTGCTATTTGCCTTTTTCCACTGATTGCACCCACTAAATGCAGCTTGGCAATCCCAGATCACTGAGCAATTCCAGCCAGGAGCAGCCACCTCCTGCTCCTTCCTCTCCTGAAAGCTTTGCTAGGATCAGGGAGTGCTAATCCAGGGAAAACAGCTTCTGGTTCCAGCTCCCAAAATATCAGGCTGGGGGAAAAAAAAAAAATCTCCTGCCACATGGGTGTTGTGGGCAGAAAGTAGTGGAGGAAGAATTGGGAAGGGGAAATGAAGGATTGGATGTTTTTACAAAAGAGAGGGCAAAAAACTAATAAATGGGAAGGAAAAAAGGTGAAGACAAGTCAGGAATAAGAGGAAGAAGGTAATTAACCCAAAACCAAACAAGCCATGTGTCAGATGTGCCCTGCTCTCCCCAAACCTGAGTCAGACCACTAAAAGCAAAATCCTCAACTCCCTCTGAAACAGGGAAACTGATTTGGATCTTCCCCCTGAGCCCTCATGAGAACATCACTGGCCACCTCTCAGCAAGCTGCCCTCTTGACTTCCATGGCAATAACCATGGACCATGTCCCATCAGGCAGCTCCAGGCAGGACCACAGCTCTAATTCTTCATCCCAAATATCAAAGTGCCTGCATAAAATGATGTCCCACACCGGGCACAGGAGAAGAAACACTGTTAGTTGCTCCTTGCAAACTGGCAGGAAAATTCACTTCTCCTTAGAGCAAAGTGACCTTCAGCACTCCCCTTCCTCAGAACTCCTCTGGTCCCAGACAGAGACACTCATCAGTCCAAGTGGGGGAAGGAAAATGGACTGTCAAAGCAGTGCCATTGCTAAAATTAGAGCCAGTGGAGTCACATGCTCATTTGCCTGGGACCTCTCATCTTCAGGGTTGGAGGAGTTATCAAAGGGCTGTTTCATCCAGGAGACCAAACACTCAAGCCTTGCCCAAATGCCTGCATTTTCTAATAAGGATTTCAGCTGGGATTTATTCTGGCAGAGGTGCCCGAGACACTTCTGTGAGAGCCTTTCCAGGGGACTTGTGAGTGCCCCAAGACCTTTAGGGACTCCAGCTTACCTTTCCACGGAGCAAGGCCATTGGAGGGAGCTCTCAAAACTGGGGAAAACCATCAGTCAAGCCAAAGGAACCCCTTGAAAGTATATTTTTAAGAGCTCACCCTTTGCTTGTGCCATTTGGCCTCACTTAAATATAATTTTCATTGAATTTCAAATGAAAGGCCAGACTCTGTTCTCAGCCCTTCCCTACATTTCCCTGCTCACACAGCAGTTTTCCAGTCTGAGTGATATAAAATAACTCCAAACCAGGGAGACAGCCCAGCAAAAGCAAGACCAAAGTACCTGTTCCAGTTGGGAAGCTCTGGTTGGCTCTGGGTAGCTGCACCCTTTCCCCTGGAGAAACTGTGCACCTGGATATCTGAGTTGCCCTTCTGACACTGAGCTGGAACAAAAAGTTTCTGTGGAAAGCAACTGGAAGCACAATCCTTACCAAAATTAGTCTCCAGCCTTCCATGTCTTGCAGAGAAATTAATGCATTATTCAGGGTGTGAGGCTTAGGCTTTGGCTCCATCACTCAGAGCAGCAGCGCAGGAGAAACTGGGATGCAGAAGAAAACACTCCAGGTTTTATTACTTCATTTGGAAGTAAAAAATTCAAAGACTAAATAAAATATGTTTCCGCCAGGAAAAACAAAAACAAACAAACAAAAAGAATCTCATTTCTGCCACTGGCAGTTTTTGAGTCAAATCTTTCAGCTGCTTCATTCACATTCACCTGGGTGGGTTGGTTATTGGTCAGGTACTGATGCTTTTGATTATTTAAAGTACATAAAATATCGGTAGCAAAACAAAAACCCATTCTAACATAATGTTCTGACCTTTTTCTAAAAGGGGCTCATTTTCATTACAAAATCCTTCAAGCTTAGACAGATTTTTTTCCTCTTTTCCAGCAAGAACGAGGCTCATTTCCATGCCAGGCAGGGCTAATTCCTGAGCAAACAAGGCAAAACTTTGAGAGCAAAAATGTTCCTGCATAAAAACCAAACTCTTTGCCCTGCTGTTTTGCATGCCCTCATTTCAGAATTAACCCCATGCTGATGGGAGGGGGGTTACCTGAACGTCAATGCAGTAAAAGAGCAAAAATGCTCCTTGTGAGGTTTCAGTGGGATCTGTGGACACAGCAGAGCTGGTGTCACCCACCCTGGTCCTCGGTGGGCTGGTGGCTTCTTATCCACCTAAAAACCCTCAGTTGAGGGTCATGAAGAGCCAGAGAATTGCCCAGAGGAGGAGGAGGATGAGGAGGGAGCAGGGGAAGGTCGTGCTGGTGGAACGAGTGGTAACCAATGGCTAATAAACTTCTCTGCCCCCTCTAATTAAGTCAATTAGAGAATCCAAGCTCTAAATATTGGCCAGTTGGGTTTTTGGGGTGGTTCCACTCATTTTGAGATGCTGGATGGCTCTTTGATCACAAACAGCAGCTCCACAGAGCAGTGAAGGGTTTTTGACTGGAGCAAGAATTCCAGAGAGGGTTTCCCATATCCATAAATAAATTAGACAATACATCCAAAATAGATCAGACATTAAAGAGACAGTGATTGTGGGTTTTTTTGTAGTTTCATGCCCTGAAATGCACTGGTAAAAAACCCAGAAAATAACTTTACTGGGCAGATATTTTGGCACCTTCACATTAAGTGCAAAGTCATAGCAGAGGTAATGAATTTTTTGTTATAAATTGCACATTTAATCAATAACAGGCCCTTTTTTTTTATCCCCCCCAAGATTCAGTAAGAGTTTTCATAAGTCCTGTATATCATGAAGGTGTTTTTCTTCACATCGTGTCAGCAACTCTTGCAAATTCATGGGGTTTTAATTTATCAATCCGTAGAAATTCCCAAATTAATTTCACTTCAACCTAAGAGTGTTTTACACTTATCTTTGACAGTAATAGAGAAGAACTCGGAGGGCCAAAAAAACTAAAGGGCAGGAAGGGTGGACTCCACATGAATTTTAATCATCTCACCATCCTATCTTATGACTTCAGGGATTATTCATAATTTTTAAAGTTTTATGTTTGGAGACAAAGACAGATGATTCAGGTAATCAAGCTGAGCTATTCTGCTCTATTGCAGCCTTACTGCAAAAAAAAAATAAAAATAAACTCCATTTGGCCTCTGATTCTCATAAATGCACCAGTATATTAGAGGCATTTAACTCCCTGATTTGTAGATGCCATCAGACATGTCCAAGCACTAAAACATGTCAGCAAAATTTGCACCCAGTTATTTCAACCATAAAATTAGGGCTTTCATTATTGGCCACCTTGAAACCAGTATCAAGTTCCACATCTTCACAGACAGAATTGAAATGCAGGCTACCCAAAATGTGCTTTTAAAGCAGGAGAGATAAGCAGGGGCCAAGCTGCTCAGTGGGATGAGGGGGCTGCAGGAGATGCAATCACACAAATCACCCCCAGCCAACCAATAAAGGCAATTTTACCACTTTTTCTTAAGGCTAAACAAAAAAAAAAATCCCTTTTTCCTGCAGCTACAACATCTCAACCTTTAAATGCCCTTCAAGAGGAAATAATGCAACCCCTACAGAAAGCAATTAAATTCTGGGGTTTGCCCTAAGATACTGAGGTTTGATCTTTGCAGCCACGCAGGGTTTGGTCCCTGCTCCCAACGCAGGAGCTCTGTCCCTGTAACCTGTTTGGAGCACACGCTCCTTTAACACATTCCAGGAGAGCTCCTTCTTTTGCATAAAACATGGAATTGTGGAGCACAGAGCCTGCACAGTTCACTGCAGCCAGCAAAGCCACCGAGTCCTGCATTTATTCCCTCCCCATCCCCAATCTCTCCCTCGTGCCGCTTGTCACAGGGGTTGACACTTGTCACACGGTGCCACTACACACCGTGGCAACACAGAGCCATCACAGTGCCAGCTGGAAGAGAGGAATATATATATTTATTCCAAATACTCCAAAAACTCCTGTGCACACAGCCTTGTTTTGTTTGCTGTGGCCTCGTCAGCGCCCAAAGCCAACCCTTAGCCCAACAATTCAGGGAATACAAAGCAGCTCTTCCATTAAAGATAAGCAAAACTGAACTGAGTTGAACAAACACCACCAGAATGACAAGTCTTGTTTTATACACCGGGGTTTTTTTAATGCAGAGTTTTTATTTATCTGCATTTTTCTCCCTTTTAGGGGGAATCAAAGTAGCAGCACCACCTCAATGACAGGGTAGAGTTGGTGTTCTGGAGTGGCTACACCACAGGGGGGAAAGCCTGGATGTCCTGCCTGGTGCTGCCACCCCAGGAGAAGATTCAGCCACCGTTCCCACCACCTTGGGTCACCCTGGAGTGAAGGGGTTGGATTGGTGCTCTGCTCCACAACTGGTGTCAAGGTGCAAGTCATGGACCTCGTAGGGAACAGTGGGATTACAGGAGCAGCTTTGGGGCTGCACAGTGGTGAAAATAAGAGCTAAAACTGGAATTCTGGATGCAGAGTTGAGCCCAAGGATATGGGAAAGGTTAGAGAGAGAGGTCTGAGAGGACCAGCACAACCCACAGCAAATACAGGGGTGCTGGCACAGCACAGGCTGCAGGGGTGCATTCCTTACAGCCCTGCCAAGCCCTGGGAATTGTAAATTAATCCCACTCTTATATGGGAAGGGAACTCAGAGTTCATATTTAGTCAGGGACGATGTGGGATTATGTCCTACCAAGTGATTTCCTGTCGATGTGGGATTATGTCCTACCAAGTGATTTCCTGTCGTATCCAATGCTGCTAACTACCAGCACAGTGTGCCAAATTAAGGCAAAAGGGAAGGAAAGGCTGGAAAGACTCTTTGAAACAAATCACCCAGCACGGAACCCACAAATTTCAAACGTGTCAGGACAGTAGCCAGAAAAATTCAGTGAAATCAGGGAGTTGTTCTTGCTCAGCAGATCCTGCATCCAGAAATCCACGTCCACCAGAATAGAGAACCCAGGAGCTGCTCTTTTAAGGGTCTTTTTTGGCTTCTATCTTTGGTAATATTGATGTTATAAAAGTGTACTTGCTTAATTAAGACTTGCACTAAAATACCAACCTGTCAGCTCAGAAATGTACCTTTGGAATAACTGAATTAGTGCCCTTTGGAATAACCATCCAATCGTGGAGAGAGGTATTTTCTGCACATCCTCACTCCTATCTTTGTAAGGGAAAAGCAAACACTGCAAAATCCCTCCGTCCTCTGTAATTACAATGGTTGTATCTTCTTTACTCAGAGGGTGGGCAGGCCCTGGCACAGGGTGCCCAGAGAAGCTGGGGCTGTCCCTGGATCCCTGGGAGTGTCCAAGGCCAGGTTGGGCAGAGCTTGGAGCCACGTGGATTGGTGGGAGGTGTCCCTGCCCATGGCAGGAAGAGCACACCTCAAATTCTCACTAATCAGGTGCATTTAAGCATCGTGGCTTGCTCTTTCATACTTTGCAGCCCATCCTTTTCAGCTGGAAGGTGTGACAAAGCCCTTGCTGACCTCAGGAAGGGTGCAAAGCCAAGATTTAACCCACAACACATCCTGAATTTCCTTTCAGCAGCTCTTCTCTTCTGAGCCTGCTGCTCTTGCAAGTTTTTGTACACCCATCACCTTAAGGGGCTGCTGGGAGTTTGGATCAGTATTTCCTCCTTCCCTTTTCACATACAATGAAGATAAGGAGACTTAGTGCCCAGAAATCTTAAAAATTCATGATCTTTTTCCTTCCCTGATGTTGTTTCATACCTACAACACTTTTTTAACCCCCAGCAGAGACTTAAGACTAGAATTTGGGACTGGCACAGATACTCTGAACTGTGTTTGGCTGGTCAGCAGCTTGCAGGTGTTTTTCCAAAAGTTTCACATGCTCTTTCTAGCTCATGTTTTATTTAAACTTTATTAAATGAAGTCCCTCATTCCTTGCCAAGGGCTTCCATTAAATGTTCCATTAACATCTGAAATGCCAAGCTTGTTTAGTAAATTACCTTATGTTTCTTAGTGTCAATCACACAAGCTACTGTATAGCTCTAACTACATAAACTGAGAGCTTAATCCAATGTGTCCAATGTAATGAGGAATGTTGTGTATGGAATGTCCACAGAGGGTGAGCCCCAGATCAGTAAATACTCCCACCCATCACTCCACCCCTGTTAACAGCGTCAGGAAAAGTGGATTGCGGTGGGGCACACCCCTCTGAAACACAGCAAGGGCTCCAGGGGATTCCCTTCAGCTGCACACGCTCCAGATCAGCAGAGACAGCATTTCACATGCACATCACTTCTTTAGCACAGGACAGAGTTGCCTTTTAATGGATTTCCTGACCACATGCCCCCCCCAGCAGTGTCGTGGGGCCAACCTCATTTCTGCTCACGACCTACAAATCCCACAAGGCTCTAACAAGCTGCCTGAAGAGTTGTCTTTCTCCCAAAATGATTCAGACACAACAATTTAGCAGAGCTTTTTTCCATCAGGATAAAAACTCTGAACACTTCAGGGCAAAGGCTCCTCTGCTGAATCAGAGAATCCCAGACTGGTGGGTTGGGACCTTAAAGCTCATCCAGTGCCACTCCTTGCCATGGGCAGGGACACCTTCCATTGTCCCAGGTGGCTCCAAGCTGGCCTTAGACACTTCCAGGGAAACGTGTGCCCTATGCCAATAGGAATCTCTGTGCAGATGGGAAATCCATCTCCCACTGTACCAGCCAAATATACCAACAGGAGGCTCAGATTTTCACCTTCTCAGCCAGAAAAAGAATCTTTTCCCAAGTTGCTGATCTATTTACTTACTGTAGCATGGCAACAATGCCCACTGATATCCATAGCCATGATATCATCATATGGAAGTTCAGCCATTAAATCACATCCAGTGCTTACCAATCACACGTTTTCTTTACACTAGTTGTAATGACCTCTAACTTTCCATAAGGATCCTGATAAAACAAGGAACAACTTATTATTTTTATCTCCCTTACAGAACAGGTATCTCATTCTTTTGTATAATCTATCTCATAGCACAATTTCTCCAGAGATTACCAGCCCCTTTCTTCTCACTGCACAAGGAGCTTTTACTCACTCATGGCTAAAAAATAAAAATTAAATTGCCACTCTCAAAAGCATCAATAATCTGATAGGATTAGTCTAAGAGTAGCTAACTGAGGTCCCAGTGCTGCCACTAAGACAAAAAGAACCATTGGATAAGATTCAACACGCACTGACCATCACTTTTGCCCCTAAAAGATTATTACCTACCAGAATATTCATTATCTACCAGAATCATATTTGTGCCCAGAGCATTCCACCTACCAGAGGAAAGGAATGGCTGCAGAAACATATTCTTTAGGTTTGGTTTTTTTAATTCGGTGTCTGTCACTGAATGTCACAAGCCCACATGACATCCCTGACTCTTGGCCTTTACATTTAAATACCCAAAAAAGCAAACCAAGTGTGAGCTGGTGCCCTGTGAGAGCAGACAGCTCTGTGTGCTGCTACTCCAGTCTGTGTTTGGAATACATTTGGCTCCTGCTAAACCAGTGACAGGACGACGTGCATAACAAATGCAAAGAATGGCAATTTGCCTCCTTTGGTTCAACAATTTCCCTTCTCTTTGTCTTCAAACACAGCTGGAGTTCACACACATCTGCAACCTTGAGAAGGGCAGCAGCATCCCAGCACAACCACAGCTATCAGAGGACAAGAGTCCCCCTTTCATGTGACACATATTTGGCTCCAGGATGAAAATCAAAAGTAAAAAGGCATTCCATTATCATTCCTGCCCTGCTATCCCAGGCATTCCCTCCTATGATCTCTTCTGCATTTCTCTGATATTCCCAGAATGCAGCCTAGATCACAAAATAGAAAAGACTGACAAATGTGGAGAAATGAAATCTTAATCTTCCAGGGCTCAATTAAAAATATATTTCTTTAGAAAAATAGATGGGTTTTAGATAAATTTGGGAATGGATAATTTTTTTCTTTCACATCCTCTCCTTACCTCTTCAGACTTCACGGGGTCCAGGAGCTGCTCCCTGAGGAGGGAATGGTGCCCAGCAATGCTGCTCAGCCATCCAGGACTTGGCCTGCCCTTCAATTCCTGCTGGGGAAGGGAAGGATCCAAGACACCCTTGGGCTCCACCAACCATCATGTTTGAGTAGGAGAGCAGAACTCACCTCCACCCCAGCACCATCATTTCCTCAAGATACCCAACCATGAGATCACAGAAACCACGTTCTTCTATAAACCTGGGGGAAACAGAACTGAAAATATCCCCAGAATCTCCTAATACTGGAAAACTAATTGTGCCTGGATTTAAATGTATTTTCTGTGAGAGTGGGCAGGCCCTGGCACAGGGTGCCCAGAGAAGCTGGGGCTGCCCCTCGATCCCTGGGAGGGTCCAAGGCCAGGTTGGAGCCACCTTAATGATTCCCTGATCCCATGGCTGGTGCATTCCCAGCCCAGGGCTCTGGAAGGCTTTTGCCCATCCTATTTAGTGACTGCACCAGGTAACTCTTGTGCAGCGAGACACCTATGAGAGAGTGCAAAGAGAAAACAGCACACATTCCTATAAATAACCACTCTGCCACCTGAAAAGTCCCCCTTCTGCAGGGAAAAGTGCAGCTGGAGAAACCCCTCGTGCACCTCTGAGCACTGCAGGATAGAGCAGGGAACACGTATCGAACCACAGATTGTGTCGGTGTCAGACACGGGCAGCACAAAAATCACTTCAATAGTTATCAGCAGAGCTCAATGCACTTCTTATCACCCTCACACTCTGCAGGAACGCCAGGGCCCCAGATGGATTACACACAGCATATGCAACACAGACACGGGGAGGCAGCATCATAAATTAAAATCTATCTTCCCATCAGCACAGGCGAGTTGGAAGTGCTGAGCAAGAATGCCATCTGCAGGTCTGGCCTGCCATCCCTGCCAGCTCCAGGGGGACCAGCAGCACAACCAGCCCCAAAGTGAGCCCTCAGCAAGGGGCACGTTAATGGCACTTCCATATCCTGATGGGAAGTTCATTAAAAATAAACAAATACAAAAGGAAAAGACTTGGAACTCCTTTCAATAATAATAATAAAAAAATAATCCAAGACTGGAGACCCTAAATACTAAATCTTTCATGGAATAAGCTAGAGAGGATCATTATCATTACAGCACTGTGTTGGGCATACATATTTTATGAAGGGGCTTTTTGCAGTGTTTTAGAGGTTGGCAGTGCAGGGAGTTTTGTCTGCTGCTTGATTTAAACAAACCCAAGCCCTGAGGCATTTATTAAACTCAGAAAGGAGAGAGAGGAGCCCTTACTGGGAACCTCAGACTGCAACACAGACAGACTTTGCTAAGGAGGAGCTGTCAGTCCTACTCAGGGCTCCTGTTGACTGTTTTGATGCCAACACTCAAAGAGTTAATCAATAATTCTCCCTTTATGCTCCTTTCATGTAGAGTCCCATATTGGCTCCAGACCTGGTGACATTTTAAATCCTCATCAGCAATGGTCAGGGAAGAGATTGGGAAACATGCTGAGCTGTGCCAGAAATTCCAACTACAGCAAAAGAAAAAGAAATCTAGAGTGAAATAAATGAAAACTCTGACAGTGGTAAGAAATTACCAAGTTCTCAAAAGGCACTGCAAGTTGAAAGCAGAGGATATTCCTATAAATAACCACTCTGGTACCTGGACAGATCCCATTCTCCAGAAGAAAAGAACAATTGCTCATGCAATAACCCCTGGAGGACCTGGCTGATGTTGGTCCACACAGACAGCGTGGCCCAGCCTTGAGTGGATTTTAATTGAATAAAATGTAAACAGCTAAAAAAACCACTCGTGGCAAACTGGCAGGATTAATCCATGTGGGGATTACTGTCCATGTGCAGCTCCAGCCACCCAGAGAAGCACTAACACCTTCCATACCCACTCTGAATAGGAAGAAAACCCCAGCTCAGTTCTCTGCCAGGCAATTCATGTATTTATTAGCAGCAAGAGGACAGAAGAAATCAGCCACACAGAGGATCCTGCCCCAAGACCTCAGTCTGTGTATTGTCCTGGTGTTTAAGTGGGAAAGGAACTCACCCAAACTCATCAAGATCAATAAAAATAAAGCAGCATCATTTCTAAAGCTCAAAGAAGTGAATTCCCTCAGTTCTTCACTGGTGGACATTTGAGTCACTGATACACACCTGGAACCTCATGCAGTTCCATCCTGCAGGAACATAACAATTTTAGTTGCAATTTAATTTAAAAGAGTTTTTCCTCCCTTCCTCTTTCTCTTCCCCTCATCTCAAATCATTCCCAACCAAATAGCTTCAAACCCCTGTTTTCCATTTTATTATTCAGTTTGTATGGCTGTCAAACAAACGACTTCCCTTTGATTTGTTTGGGGGGTTTTGAGTTCAGATATATTAATTCTTTGAATTGCAGGCACTGCTGTTTGTTTAATTTTGTAAATAGTGTTGTGCTGCCATCCCACAAATAAAACAAAACTGCACATTTATTACTGGAGAACAATTTACATACTTTTACCCGTGGGAACTGGGCTTAAAGGTGGCAGAAATATTTTATTTGAGCAGAAAAATCTCTCTATTAATTTTACATATGCCATGTTTTCAGTCAAATGTGGCATCAGTGTCCTACACCAAGTGGCCCATCCCTGATTCAACTTGGCCTCCTAAGACTCAGCTAAGAACAATATCAGCTAAAAGATGTTTCTTTTTCTGGTTCCCCTGGAAAATTTATCTTCTGGATGAATATTTAGCTGTTCTCTCCTCTCACATCTCGACTGCAATCTCTGCAAGCTGCCTCCCCTGAGAGCATCCAGCCAAGGACAAAGAGAGATTCCAGATTAAGCAGAGCAAAAAAAAAAACCAAAACATCTAAACCATCCTTCTGAAGGGATTAACAAAGAAATTATGGAGAAATTTCTCAACCACCACAAGAGAAACACAGGCAGGGATAAGAAGAGGTCCCTCTTCACTCTGCCCTCAGTCCCACCATCAACCAACACTCCCAACTTCTCTGCCACCTTCCCACAAGGTCAGGACATCCCTTCTCATCACCCAGATCCAGAATACTTCCTGGGAATTTAATACAGGTGTTTTCTCCAGGAAAAGCACGATTGATACCCCACTTGTTATGGCAGGAATTTATTGACACAGATGGAGTTACTGGACGCAACACAGAACCCCAGAATGTGCTGAGTTAGGAGGAACCCACCAGGACCATCCAATCCAACCCTCAGCCCTGCCCAGGACTGGGATATGGTGGAGGTGGGATGAGGGAGGGCAGGGAACTCAGCTGGGTGAAGAATCCCAGGATCCCTGAGGCTGGAAAAGCCCTCCCAGCCCACCGAGCCCACCCTGTGCCCACCTTGTCCCCCAGCCCAGAGCTCTGAGTGCCACGGCCAGTCCTGCCTTGGGCACCTCCA
>JAWWMP010000011.1:1949509-1967203 GCA_035047865.1 Dendrocincla tyrannina | reverse complement strand
GAAGGGCTGTCAGGGGTGGGAAGCAAAAGAATCAGGAAAACCACCATGTGGAAAGGTGCTGCTGCAGAGCAATGAAAAGCTCCTGGAAGAGAGGGCTGGAACCTCGGAGAGGAGAGTGGCAGGTGGAGGAAAGCTTGGACCAAGATAACACACCAAGAAAAGGTGGAATGTCAGGGGAGAGGCAGCAGTGGAAAGGAAAAACAAAACAATTTAGACCCAGCAGAGACTTCAGTGAGTGCTCCAAGGAGGAAGCGGGTGAGAAAAAGTTTGAAAACAGCTGCTGGAATAACCCCCAACCTGGCAAAATTGGGCTAAAATCAACCTTCTTCACCTTGTTCTAACCTCCACTTCATTGGAGCTGCCACTTGAGGGAAGACAAAATAACACACTCACAACTCCAGGAATTCAACTGCTCTCACTTTGGTATTACCTCCCCAAGAAGAAGAAATTAAGTGGTTTGTGACTTTACATTTGGTTGCAGTGTCTGTCACAGGGCAGATACCACAGGCCTGGAGCAGCTCTGAGTGGAGTAAATCAGGGTTTGATCCCATCCCCTGGTTTAGTCCAGTCAAGTATTTCTGGATTATTTCATATATTTTTTTCTGGATTATTTTATATATTTTTATATCTTTACTTTATTAATGCCTGTTTTCTCTGGTCACCACAGCCCTTCCAGGGGTATTAAGCAACTCCTGCAGCCAATAAAGGTTCTCCCAGGATCGCAGCAATGGGATCCACATCTGGAGCAGCACAGCTGGCACACTCCCATTGCAGAGGGTTCAGGAACCTCCCAAGTACCCAGGAAATCAAGAATCAGGTTATTAACTGAGCAATAGAGTGTTGCCTCTGAAAAACTTTCATTTTTAACCTGGAAGGAGGCACATGGAGCTGAAATCCAAGTGTTATCTGCACTGAATTTGTATAATTCCAAAGATATTGGTGTTCGTGCTTCACTTGAAATACTGGAGCTGTTGATATTCTGGATTTTCAATTAGAACTTGTTTACTCAGAATAAATCAGACATGTGAATATAACCATTTCTCACTAAACCCCTTTTTTATTTTAAGCTACTTTTCTGTTCAAGTGCTTTATTTTAGTTTTAAAATAACTTTCCAGGGCCTGAGATGTTTTTAGTTTTCCTTCTTGATTACTCTTGTTGGCTGCCAAGGGATGCTGTAACTCTAATTACATTGCAGATGAATTTAGTCTGTTGGGAACAGCAGATCATAATTTTTTTTTACTTTTAGGAAGGTTTTATGAACCTCTGGAAAAAAAATATATTTAGGCACTTCTCTTTCCAAGTTCTTTTCCTTAAAGTGACTGAGTCAATTACAACCAATTGAGTGGAAACATTTATATTGGAGGTAAACAGGGATAACAGCAGGGACTAAGGAATGGGAAGATGTGTTTGGAAATAGCCAGAGAGGCTGTGGCAGGGCTGTTTATAACTCTGATTACTGCTTTAATAGCTTGGAGTTCTTTGCCATCCTTGTTATTCAGCTGGAAGTTAAAGCTGTGCTCAGTTTGCACCTATAAAATCTAACTCAGGGATGAGAATCAGGACTCAGCAAAGGGGAGCCCAAGCCCTGGAGCATCATCCTGCCACTTGTCACCTGGGAGAAGAGACCCTTCACCCCCTCTCCTATTATTCCAATCAACCTTCTGTAGGTGACACCACAAGGCCCTAATGAAGCTCCAAATCTGGCCCTGATTTGGTTGGGTGGTGGCCCAAAATCCCCCAGAGGTGCTTTCCAAGCTCCATGCCCCAAGAGCTGTATTTCCAGCCAAGCCTTGTGTCAGCCCCCCCAGCCCCCAATCCCCGGTCAGAGCCCCTGATGATAACCTGGGGGTGGGTTTGGGGGACCCTCCCCTGCACAGGAAGCCCTCACTGAAAAGCACAGATGGAATTTTCTAGAAATCCTGGAGAGCAGAGTGACAGTTCATCATAACCCAAGTTTTATGAATTTTAGTGACACAAACTACCCTCTCCCCCCTAAAATTGCCTGACCTTTGAGAGCCAGGGATTAAATCCTGCAAGTCCACCAGGTGAGGGATGAAGAAAACTCATGTCCCTTGAAAAGGCTGGGCTTTTGCTAAAGGTCACAGTTGTGTTCCTGTCCTTTAGAGCCTGGCTCAGCTCGAGGGATCCCTACACCTGCTTTCACCCTGTTCTACACGACTCCATCCCTCCCTCCCTCATGTTGAGAACACTTCTGTCTTCCCTTCTAAGCTGGCACTATTTATGTTCTGCCTCATAATGAGACATTTTGCTGATGCTCCTCATTTGGGTGTCCTGACAAGACAGGATTTGTTCTTTCACACATATAAACTGTGTGAAATATCAGCTTTAAACTGTTTGACTTCTAAGGCTACTTCCATTAAGCTCCACTGAATCAAACCCAAGCTGCTCATCTCCTCTTACTCCCATTTGCTTCCCAACATTGCAGAGAACATTACCTGGAGTTTCCTGGTGAATAAAATAATTATTGCTGCTCTGAAATAGCTCAGACTGGTGTGAGAGGTACTGACAGTGTTGAAAGGACCATTGCACTGCACACTCCTGAGAAGAGCAGCCAGGACAAAAGGTGGTTTTGAAAGAAATATCATTTTAGGCTTGTGTAAAATAGTAGGAATTAACTCCCCAATACAGAGCTCTTTGAGGGCCACAGTCCAGCCCAGAATCCACATTTTACACACCTACAGAGTTTGCAACACATTGTTATTCCTGCAGTCATCATGTGCTTCTCAGCTGTGAAACTGCACAAGATATGGAAAGAATTCAGATCTAGAAAGACTCAGGAAATGTGACACATTTGTACATTAATAACCAATTCATCCAAAAGAATTGCCAAAGGCCAACTAACATGAAAATACCACAAATACCCAATTCTGGTCCTCTTCCATTGTGACTTCTTCCTTCCAAGGGGTTTAAAGGACAAGTAGATAAGCAAGTAGTGCCCATGGGACAGGAGCAGGAGGGGACATGGCCAAAGCCCTGGGATTTGGGAAGCACCCACCAGGCTGGGGCTCAGACCATCCCTGGAAAAAGGGACCTCCACATGGTCAGGAGCAGCCAAAAAAGCCAATAAACAACCAAAGTTTTCCAAGCACACATGGAGGGTGGGGAAGGGAGAGCAGGAGTGCTCCCTCTCCCAGAGGGGCACAGCATAAACCCAAAATCAGTGATTAACCTCCCAGCAAAGAGCCTGTGAAATCCAGACCTTGCCTGGTTTACACCAGGCTTTTCTCAGCTGTCAGTCCCCAGGGCACAGGGAAGTTCCATCCTGAGATTTCCTTGGTTCAAGAATGAAGCAAGGGGGAAAACACACTTTAATATAAAACTGCCCAGTCTCCAGTGCTCAGAGTGTGTGTTTGCCATGGAACAGAGACCCCCAGCAGCCCCTCAGGGCTGTACAAAGACATTTGGGGGCCCTGACACAGTTTCATTTGCTCAGTAACCACAACCCTGACCTTCCAATTCCCTCCCACATCACCCCTCTTCTCCCTGCCTTTTCCATCCAAAAGAGCTCCAGTGCAAATGAGGCACCTGGGAAGTCCCAGTGCCTGGAAAGAAACCCAGAGCATCATTCCCTCATCCTCCAGGCATTAAAAGGGACAGCAGAAACCTCTCCCTGCAAACCCACTGGTTTGTTGATGCTTTGGGTTCCAGAAAGTCTAATAAACCCCCCCTATTTTTTTAAGGGCCACCCCCAATTGTGAACCACTAATTTGCCATCCAAAAATCAATTGCAGGTGCAGATAACACTCAGATGACTAATTAATTGAGGAGTCTCACAAATCAAGGAGCTGTCCAAGCTGTTTGCTGCACTTACAGCTTCTCTGCCTCCTAATTTTGCACATGTGAAGACAGAAAAAGGTGGAGTTTCAGGTTTTGTTTCATTTTGAGCACGAGGCTTATATTAAAAACAGCAAGCACAGAGTCCCCCATGTGGTCACAAACTGCTTGGGGCTCTTGATGTTGGGAAATAACACACTAATAACACACTGAAGGTTGCACTCTCTGCATCCAGAGCTCCCACTGGTACTTTTATCACACCCCCTCTGTGAGAAAACACCATTTAGGCCAAAATAAAAAAGGGCAGCCATGTGATCAACCTTTTTGACTTCTCAGCACAACCTCTCCTGAAAGTGCCTGCACACTTCTGCAGGCACACACCAGCCTCCAGGGTGAGGTGGCACCATGACATGTGTCACACAGGTCATTTTATGGCTCCCAAAAGGTGAGGCAGAGGCTGGGGGGAGCAAACAGGCAGGCACAGGGTTGGCAGCAGCAAAAATATCAGGAAAAACATGGGCAGGCCCTGGCACAGGGTGCCCAGAGAAGCTGGGGCTGCCCCCGGATCCCTGGGAGTGTCCAAGGCCAGGTTGGAGCCACCTGGGCTGGTGGAAGGTGACCCTACCCATGGCAGAAGGTGGCACTGGGTGGGCTTTAAGGTTGCTCCTGACCCAAACCATTCTGTAATCCCAGGGTTCTGTGATAAGAGCCCTAAAATACACCCAGGGAGCCACTGGCAAGCATGAACCCCCCTCTGCAGACACAAGTTTGGCTTTTTATGCTGTTTCCAAGGCATAAAGTCATAAAATGACCTTCCTTAAGTGGAAGGGACCCCCTGGCAGTGCCCCACCATCAGGACAGCCCCAAACCCAGCTCTCCAGCCCCACCAAAGAGGGCCCAGAGTCCCAGAACAATGGACACAGCAGCAGAATATCCTGAGCCTGTGGGCAGGTTCACACTCAGAGCAGCCCACAAACCACATCTAATAATTGTGGCCATCTCCTCACACAGTCCCAGCCCCAGGACAGAGCCCCCTCTGCACCCTCCCCACCAGCCAAGGGCACAGCCAAGGGCAGGGCTCTCCCAGCTTCGCTCCTCTTCATTTTTCCGGGGATTTGGTGGTCCAGCCCCGAATTTCCCGCAGTTTTGGGTCTGTCTGCAGCACCACATTGCCATCTGCTGTCCCTGCAGCATCGCCAAAACCCGCGTGGAGCACTCAGTGACAGCCAGCATGGGCTGCACAGAGCTGCTCCAAAGGCAAACAGGTCCCCGAGCCATCAGCTTGCAAATTTGGGATTTAACCTTTTAATTAATTAGTTAAGGAACACAAGAGATGAGCTCGTGTGGTGGGGTGACCCTGGTCATGCAGTGCCCACCAAAGCCTCTCCATCTCCGCCCTCCTCAGCCGGGCAGGGGGGAGAAAACCCAAGGAAAGGCTTGTGGGTTGGGAAGAGGACACAAAGGGATCACTCAGCTGTCACTGTCACAGGCAGAACAGGCTCTCCTTGGGGACATTTATTACCAATAAATCAGAGCAATGGGAAATTAAACTACATCTTATAAACACCTTCCCTCTCATCCCTCCCTCCTTCCCAGGATCAGCTTCACTCCCAGGGGGAGAGGGGGGACAGGGACTGGGGGCTGCAGTCACTTCATCACTCACTGTCCCTGCTGCTCCTTCGTCCTCAGGCTTGGGACTCCTCATACTCACCCCTGCTTAGGTGTGGGCTCCTCTTCCCAGGGGTCCTGCAGGATCCCACAGGACCACAGCCCCCTGCAGACATCCCCCTGCCCTGGGGTGGGGTCTCCACAAGTCTCTGCTCCCCCATGGCAGTCACCCTTGCAGCCCCTGCACTACCAAATCCTTGCCATCCAACCCAAGACCCCTGGCAAGGACACAGCTGGATGGAGCATCACAGGAACTCACCTTGGCACACTGGGATGGTGGTGAGCACTGGTGCATCTAAGACAGCTTTTTATACCCCAGCACTTGAGTCACTCAACAATAAATCCCATCTCTGCAGCCAATAACACCTTGTTTTATCAGCCACACACACAGCACCATTTTTCACCTGGTCCCTGAAATGCTACACCAAGTTATTGGCAGCAGATTCAACCTTCTGCTTAAACCCTGCAGGAAACCTCAGCCACCTCCTTGTGCAAAGAGCCCTCCTGGCTTGGCACGAGGTTTTCCTCAAGAACTTGCAGAAAGGGGTCTGTTGATTCCAGGTTTAAGTGGTGGCTTTGGGATGAAGCCAGACAGGCTCAGGGGATGGAACCTGGGTCTTAATGATGGTGGGAAAGGAGAATACTCTTTTCCAGAAAGTTACCTGAGTATGAAAAGTGAAAAACTAAATCTAGCCAAGGGGTCTCCTTCCTCAGCAGCCAGGAACATGGACAGGAACATGGAAAACAAGGCACGAGGCTGTTCCTTGCACGCCTCCTTTCTATCCATTAATCCTCTCTGCAGCTCCCAGCACAAGCTCAGGAGGGAGCAAACAGATGGACAATGACTTGTCATTGGAGAGACTTGGATCAGCAACTTAGAAATTCAGATTTCTCCAGGAAAGGCAAGTTAGTCATCCAAACAAATAGATATGCCCTGGGGGGAAGAAAAATCTGGATAGCAATAGAGCTAAAATAAAACCTTAAGGAAAGAATGAGAGCTAGATGGAAAGTGAATGTAAAGAGAAAAGAGCCCCAGCAACACAAAGCACAGACAGCTCTGCTAAATGCTCATTTCTTGTGTGGCTGCATTTATAACACGAGGAGAGAAAGACTGAGAGCTTAAAAGCACTGAGTGTATTTGCCTTTGTAACATCCAGGCCCATATATTTGTGTTTTCCCCAGCATTTTAATATTTCCTGGCCCCAAATCGTGCAGAGGAAAACTGAGGCTGTCAAGCTCCCAGCTGTGCATCAGCAGCTGGATGGGTCAGGATATTCAGGGTATATTATGGATCAAGGTTTAGGATTAAAATTATTGGAGGAGGAGGTCACAGAGCAGGTTCTCTCAGGCAATAAATAGCTTTCCTGAAGTAATTTCTTTGAAATCTTCCAGAGGAAGCCCCCCTGCCAGGGCAGGAGATGGTGGGATGATCTCACCATCTCTCGTGGCAGGGCTGGGTGGTTACCTTGGGTTTCCATCACAGATCCCACAGGGCTGGAAAGAGCACGGGCACAGCAGGGTGTTCTCCCAGACCCCACTGCTTCCCACCTGCCCCCAAATCCCGTGCCAGATGCACAGATGCAAACTCTGGGGAGTAGGAGGCTGTCATCTCATTCAGCAAGGGGACACAGGGATGGAGGGAGGAGGGATTGGTGCCATTTACCCTTCACAGAAGGCAGGAGAGGGAAAAAGAGGCACAGAGGATTAAGGATTCTCTCCAGGAACCCATCAGACATCGGGATTACACTTGGCGGTGAAAGGCTGTTAAACCAGTCCCTGCCCTGTTTCCATCTCCGTGGTAAATGAAAAAGGATGAGCTACTTATGACTCTGGCTGCTGCTTCCCACTCCTGCCTGGGAGACACACCCAGGGAGAGCCCCATCCCAAAATCCACACCAGGAGCAGGAAAGCTCTCAACACTTACTCTCACATATGGAAGCTGAGATGATGATGATTACTATTATTGTTAAAGCCAATTATTGTTTTCATAAACACATCCATTTCAGTGACACAAAAGGTGTCAAAATAGATACAACTCTTTTTTAAACACCCCCCACAGCCTGTTTTGGCCTGATGGATTCAGCCTTTCTCCATCCATAAGAATTATGTTGTTTTTTTGTTTTTGTTTTTTTTTTTAAATCTTGTAGATTTGTCTCCCTAAGGATTTCAGGTGCTTGAACAACAAACACCAGGAGAGGCTGCACAGGTGAGGGAACCCCATGCCCTTGTCCTAAACACAAAGATCCTGACATTGCAGCCTGGTTCCACCAGCACTTTGTTCCCTCCCAATGCCACAGAGCTGTGCTGGGCAATGAAGCAGCAGAGATCCCACCCTCTCCCTGCAGAGAGGTTGGAGCCTCCACTTCCAGCTGTGCCAGCCATGGCAAAACCGCTGGGAATTCACTTTTCCCCTCCAGTCACTGCCCCAGGGCAAAGGGAAGTCCCAAGCCAGCAGCTCCCTTCTCCCCAGGTATTATCCAGGAGAAGCAGAACTAATTAAACATCAGCCAATTCTTTCAGCATGAGGGAGATTGGGAAAAATCACCTTGTCCCACCAGCTGCCCATCCAGGACCTGAGGAGCAGAGTCAGAAACCCACCAGCCTGGAGACATTTCCTCCTCCCATTTAGCTTTTAATGGGCAAGCAGAGGATGGATTGCTGAGCACATTGAGGGACTAATAAAGGCACTGACCCACATTACTCACATTTTATGGGCCAGTGGGGAAACTGCTGAGAGAGCTCCTTCACAGCTCTGCTGATCACACTGTGTGGGGGAAAGGGAAGGATGTGCCAAAAAATGCCATTTGCAGCTGCATTCCTGGGACACTTTGATCCAGTGTTTAGAGCAGGGAATGGCAGCTGGACCACTGGGCTCTCTGGTGGTCGTGGTCACACCTTTCTGTGCTCTTCAGCCACCTTGAAAAAGCACTAAAGGCAGTAGAGCTTCACTAGGCTAAGAAAACACATTTAAACTGAGCTTCCCCATGGAATTGTGCTCTCCCATGTCACGAGTTCATAGGAAGTTCTCCCTGTGGCATCCACTCCCTCTGGTTTAGCCCAGCAGGGAAAGGGGGGGAGGCACAGCAAGCCCTGGGCTGCCATCCCACCCAGCAGCCTCCAAAAGCAGTTTGAGGACCATCAGCCTCCATCCCCTGCACCAGAGCCCTCCAGTCCATGGCTTGGGATGACACTGGGACACATAAAAGCTGTGGGGAAATGAGCTATGGAGCTGCCAACAGAGGGGGGTAATTTAAACGTGGTGCTTCAGCAGAGGGGAAGAGTTGGGTTCATCCTCTTCCAGTCAGCCCATGGTGCTACCAGAGCCCACCAGCCCTGCAGAGACCTCCCAAAGCTCCAGGGGCAAATCCCTAGGAGATGCTCTGGAGGTTGATAAGGTGGTATCTGGACTCGAGGTTTCTCAACAACCTCCTCACATCACCCACTCAGGTCAGAACCTTTTCAAGCACAGGCACCCTGTACTCCAAATGCTGATCCCTGAGGCACTGGAGGCAGATGAATCTCTGGTTATTTTATTATTCTCTTTGGGGGATTTTGAGAAGGAAAGCCACCATCTCAGTTGTTCAGAAGAAACCCTTGAAGTTGTCACCATGACCTGAATGTTGGTAACATTGATTTTCAAGAGCTGTGACTTCCACACCAGATACTGAAAGCTTTGAGATGTCTGGTCAGGTTTAACAAGAAATTCTTTTTTATGTCAAAAACCTTGCTAAGGACTTGGAATTGTGTGAACTTCATTTCTCTGTTTCTTCCCATTCCCAAGATCTCCTGCAGTTCCAGCTCTGAGCTGCCTCACTCAGTAAAGACAAAATCTTCTGGACAGCCTGATTAAGAGTTTTATCCAGCAAGAGACATTCACCAGCACCAGGAAGGCTCTGAATCTAAATTACTGAGTTTGTGTTTGTAAAGCTGTCCTCCAGAACCCCAATCTCACATCTCTAAAGCCAATTTACTGCCCTGTTATGCAGCTGAATAAAAAAAATATAAATAGGGGGCACGAGTCAAAGTGAAAAAATAACAATTTAGCTCACATAAAATGATTGTATTATCCTGGCACTTTATCAACACTTTAAAATGAAAAAGAGACAGTCAGGTACCTTTATTGACTGGGTGGGTGCCCTTTCAATACCAAACTGATGAAGAAGCACATTAAGCCAGCCACAGACTCAGGAATGGCCTGTGGCTTGATAAATAGTTATGGAGCAGAGGAAGTTTACCTGGATAACTAGAAGTGTGACAATAATATTCCACAGGCCCTATAAAATAGAGTATTACTCATTTGAGTCCCAGCCTTATTCAAACCACCCCCCAGTGCTTGTGCTCTTAATTGGTCCTCACAGCAAGCTCCAGTTTTCCAGCCCTTGGGCAACTCAGCATAGATGTAATTTTTATTTACTGATAATTGATTTATCATTAGACAGCAACAGGCTTAAGTTACAGGCATAGAATGAAAAAGTGCAGAGATGAAGGTGGGCAAGAGGCAACTCTTGAGACAGTTTAGCAGTAAAGCCAAAGGAGGTGTTTCCTCTGGCAGGGAGAAAAGGTGCACCAGCAGCTTCCCCACTGCCTCCTGGCTGCTTCTAAAGAGGAGCAATTGTGAGTTATGCTGTGTAGAAGAGACACAGTTACACTGATCTCTTACCAGGAGAGCCAAAGAGAAAGAAAAAGCAGCTCTGTGTGGTTATCTCCTCTCCCAGACCCCTCCTTGGCTTCCTCAGAGAGAGCTGGGCTCAACCAGCCCTCTCACACCAGCCCTTTGCCACAGAAAATACAAATCAAACTTCTTTTCAGATGCTCCAGCTCCCACCAAACACTTAACCCAAAAGCCCCTTAGGAAAGGAAGGGCAATCTTAACTTCCTTGGCAGGCCCTCCAAGATGATGGGAATGTCTATGAGACAGACTGAGGCAGGGAAACAGAATTACAGCAGATCACCAGAACATTCTGGTCACCTGGAGGATGGAGTTGGGTTTGATGTGTGAGAGCCGAGTCCACCCCTCTGGGGGGCTCGTGGAGGGGCCAAGAGTGAAACCTTGTGTGGGCCCTGCTGTACTGACCAAAGGACACCACAGTCCCCCAAACCTGCTGTGTGACCCCTCCAGATGCCACCCTGCTCTGCCCTAGAAACCCTCCTAAAGCAGCTTCATTGCTGGAGATCCTTCCTAAGGGCACTGACCCAGCTGAGCCTTCCCTGGAGGCGCAACAGGGGTTTGGTGCTCAGCTCTGCATTTCCATCCCTGCAGCTTCCCCTTGCTAACAAACTCCCCCCACAGCTTTCCTAGGACAAGACTGCAATCTGAAGGTGTTTAGGACAAAGGAAAACCCCCACCCAGCTGAGCCACAGTCCCTTAAAGAGGATGTGCTGTGGCTCATTCCCAAATCCCCCAGCCTTGGAGCAGAAGCAAACCACAGGATCCCCCAGGAATTCTTAGTTCTCACTGATACAAATCCCAGTAACCCCTCAAATCCGGGGGCAACCCAGACCACCCCGCTGTCTGAGCCACAAACACAAAGCCATTAGCACAGAGCTGGCACATTTAAAAAGTACTGCACATGTTTTTGAAATAGGGCACTCCAGCCTGTTCTCCTGTTCCCTTCTTCTCCCATTACCCACAGCATCATGGACACAAGAACAGGTGACAATGACACTCCCAAAGCAGGATTTGCACAGTCAGCACTGCCAGCCACAGCCACCAGGATAAAAAAATACTCCTGGACATCATCCCATAATTCATTTAAAATCCATTGACCACAAAAAGGATTTCTAGAAAAACAAGATTTAAATGTTACCGAACAAGCTGCATTTGAACCAAATACCAACCAAAACCTCATCAAGCAAAATAATTGAGCAGTTTAATACCTTAAGCAGTGGTTTTTTCTTGAATTGGTGGCCATAATGTCACAATGTGCTGCCAGGCCTTTAACCTGGTGCCTCACTCACCACTTACAGTATCTCAAATGCAAAAACTGTTCCAAGAAAAAAACTCAGAGATACCTCAATTCCAAGATGAGTTATCCCTTTTTTTTCCTGTTTCAAACTAGTCCAAGTCTGGAGACTCCCAAGACTCTCCAATTTCAAACAGGTTGGGTTGGAGGTTGCAAAGCTTAAACTGCAAAAAAAGAGCTAAAATAAACCCAGTGCATTTTCTGCCCATCCTCAATATTATCTTACTTCAATAAGGTATTTCCTGTAAAAGAGCAAAGCACGAAAGTTCTGGCTGCAGCAAGAGGAAACTCATCCTGAAGACAGAAAAACCTCTGCTTAAAAAGGGATTTATTTGTAAAAGAACTACAGCAACTCAATGAAGTCAGTAAGACACACAGAATTATTCCAATTTGCCCTAAAAGAGACATTGCAACTATTAATAAACACACCTAAATTTAGGAACCTCTGTCACAGACTGTGTTAATGGCAACCCAACCTCCTGACATCACGGAGGGGCAAATCCCCTGTTAAGGAGCTCTAGCATTTCACAAGCTCTGAGGAACTGGCAGGGACCACATAAAACCCACTTGAATTCACATCAAAAGGTGGTTTTTCTCCTTCCAGTTCTCTCCACAGCCAAGCAGGTGTGAGCAAAGTTACAGACCCCCAAAAAGCAAGCCATGTTTCTGCTGGAATACCTGCATTTGGATGATTATATTTGTCACCCTGTTATCAATTCCTGCACCAAAATACATCCATTTTTCAACCCAAATTCTTACAGAAAACTGTTCCTTACCTGGGACACAGCATGTTAATCCAGGAGGGAAGAAGAGGAGCTCCCTGAGGATCCAGCCTTTGTCTCTGCTCCCAAAAACACCCAAAACTCCCACGTGGGGGATATTATCCCTTTTATTGCCCAGCCCTCAGGAGGCACAGGTGGGTTTGGCTCTGGGGCAAACCCCGCTCAGCTGGGAGATTCCTCATGGACCTGCTGGCTTGGGAGCACCTGGAAAGCCCCAAAACAAAGGAAGAAGCTCATGGAAGCCCAAGGTGCTGGAGGAGGGCAGTGCTGATCCTCTGGGCAAAAGAGATAAATTCCAAAGAAGTTATGAAAATAGGTGCTAATCTGTGCAACATCTGAGCCAGGGGTGGAAAACACCTGGAAAACACCAGAAGAGAGAGGATTTGCTGGCCTTGTGTCAGCTTGGAATGATTCTCCTCAGTTTTTGAGAACAGCTGCTCGTCCCATCATTACCCTGAGCATTAATTTTCTTACACCAGAGTCAAAATGCTTCATTGCAGCCCCAAAAGGAGACAGTTCTACCAAACAAATCTGTGCTAAGAGAAGCAGAAGGGAAATGGCACAAATATTTTGGCGTTTTCTTAGCAGTGCTTCATAAGGAGACAAAGCACATCCTCCATCAGTTCTGCTGGCAAGAAAAATGAGGAAAAACACCAAAATGAGGGGTTTTTTTAATACTCCAAAATTTTTCAAGTGGGAAATGGGTTGGATTAAAGTTTTCTAGTCCAGATGGGCTCAGGGAGGGTACTGGGAACAGGCAGGGAAGGACAAAGCCCAGGATGCAGCAGGTGGAGGTGGGATGGGGAGAGCCTGGACCACTGATCTTCTCCTTCATCTGAGCAGAGCTGCTGTGGTGAAAGCTCTGAAATCCTCTGAGCAGGGAGTTCCTGTGGGCTCTGAGGGACACAAAAAGCCTACAAAGGCACCTCTGTCTGCTCCTAAAGGAGGAGGTGTTTATATTCCAGTTGAAAATGGCAGTGAATTTGGGGTGAGTTTTGAGCTCAGCTCATTAAAGGTACTTGGTTAGCAAACAACACGTGGTTTGGCCAAGGGACCATGTAGAGAAAATAATAATAATGTAGAGAAACAATGTTTTCCAGGCTTTATTGTGAATCAATGTGATATTAGATAAAAATAACTCCCTCCCTACAAAGACCCCTGTTTATCCAAAGCACCCCTCACTGTGCTCAACACACTTGCCTTTGCAAGGTACTTGTTTCATGTATTTTAATAATAATTTTCTTTTAAATGCTTTCAGAATAAACAGCAACACTTTTGAAAGCTTCAGATTTATTTTTGCCTAAAGACAATAGTTTAGGGATTTTTTTTTCACAGTGATCAAATAGCTCTAATACTCCTTTAGACAAACCTTTGTATAATTCATGCCCGAGTCTAAAGTACTAAATCACACTGATTCAAAGACAAGAGAGCTTTAAATCTTTTCATGTGATTTCAAGGACCCTACTGCTCGTGTTCACATCTGACTGAGCCCTGCAAATCAAACTGCACCAAAACCAGTGCTTATCACAACTGATTCCTAGAGGGCCTGGGACCACGCAAGGACTTCAGGAGGTGACCTGATTAAAATTGCAGTCAGGCAAGGAGTTTCTTTCCAGAATTTGAATAGGCTAATTGCAAACCTGAAGCCTGGGGTGGGAAATCCCCTTTCCAAGCTGGCCCTGTTCGTGTTGGGACAATGGTTTCTCTCAGCCACGCAAGGGACGTGTTGCTTCTTGGGGCTGCCAGTTAAAACTAATCCATAAATTCCCAGAATCACAGAATATTCTGGGGTGGAAGGGACCCACAAGGATCAAGTCCAGCTCTTAAGTGAATGGGGATGGAACCCACAGCCTTGGTGTTCTCAGCACCCTGCTCTACCCAACCCAGCTAATATTGCAAATACAAATACTTCTGTTAAAAGATCACGAAAAGCAGCCACTAAACCAACTGATGCTCATTTCTCCTCTGGCAGGCAGAGGCAAAAGCGTGTTTCTCAGTGCCACCTCCACCCTCTAAATCTATAGATGGACCTCAGCAACATCTGGATACAGCAGGAACCCCGTGAAGACACTGTCATCCTCCGTGCCGGCGTAGACCCCGTTCCAGTCCCGCGCCACCTCCAGCCACACCTGGTCGCCCACACTGAGCTTCAGGACGGTGAGGAAGGACGCCTGGTCGATCTCCTGCCCATGGATGGTCTTCCTGGCCTTGGCCACCCTCCTGGAGCGTGCCACGAGGCTGACACGGGCCGGCCGCCCCCGCACCGTCAGGTGGAAGGCGAAGACGTACGCGCCGGGCACGCTGCAGTTGAACTTGCCGGTGGCAGGGTTGTAATCCTGCTGCTCGTTGTACAGGACCCTGTCAAACCTGATGGGCACGTTGGGCGGAGGGAAGGGCTTGGACAGCCCGGCGCTGAAGGCCGATCTCAGGGGCTTCGTGGTGTCCCCCCGTGCGCCCTTGGCCCCGCGGGAGCCCTTCTTGCCCGGGGCGCCCCGGCCGCCCTTGCTGCCCGCCACCCCCTTGGGCCCCGTAGGTCCCATCATGCCAGCAGGTCCCAGGTCCCCTTTCTCACCCTTGCTTCCTTGCTCGCCCTTCTCCCCCCGTTTGCCGTCCCCTCCCCGCACACCCTCAGCCCCCGTGTCCCCTTTGCTCCCTTTCTCCCCCTTGCTGCCCCCTTCCCCTCTGTCCCCCTTCGCCCCTCTGCCCCCCGGCTCCCCACAATATCCCTTCTCCCCCGTGTCTCCCTTTTCCCCCTTGTCACCCTGTTCTCCGACAGCCCCTGGATCTCCAGGGTCCCCCCTGTCCCCCTTGGCCCCTTTGGTCCCGTTCTCACAAGTGTCCCCTTTAGACCCCTTTTGTCCCTTCAGTCCAGGGGAGCCGTAGCTGCCCTTACTGCCTTTGGCTCCAGCTTCACCTGGAAAAGGGCAAAGCGTGGGGAAAAAGAGGATTAAAGCCAGGAGCATTGGGTTGCTTTGGAGACATGGTGGCATCACCGACACAAAGGGAAGGGGCAGTGCAGTATTCCTGGTTTCCCAGGCCCTGGCACGTACCTTGCAGCCCAGGTTTGCCTGGATAACCGGGGCTCCCACTTGCTCCTCGCTCGCCTTGCTCCCCTTTTCCTCCTAGGACATTCCACCATTAATGCATTCATTAATTGGAGCTGGTTTCTGCAGCACACAGTCATTCCACAGCACACACTGGCACCGTTCCCACGTGTCCCTCTCTTCACTGACAAGACAGACAGGAGCAGTGTGTGTTTTCAAGAAACCCCTTCAGAAAGGTGGGCTCAGTCCCACAGCCCCAGGCACCACCTCACTCCAGGGATTTCTGGATTTCTGCCTCGCTGGAGGCAGGTGCTGCTGCTCAATGGCAAGATGGAGAAGACGCCAGCATTCCTCACGCCAGGATTGCCAAAAGCCTTGTCCCAGAAGTGAATCAAGGCCTGGGAGGCTGCAGTGACTGAACAGCCCAGCACTGTGGGGCTGGAATTGCCATCCCAGCTTGGCCGTGTGATTTCCCAGGGCCAAAGGCAGCCCCGGGATGCTGCCCGTGGGGTGTGGTGAAGGGAACAGCTGCTGGGGCCTGAAACGAAGGGCAGGCATTCCTTTTGGTCGCTACTGGTGGGTAATGATTGCTCTCCATCTTAGCTGAAATTATTTAGCCTGAGATACATAAATTGAAACGCACCTTCTGCACGTGCACGTGGGTTTTGCTGCTTCTGTCCCTCACCCAAAGGGAACTGAACTCAGACTTCACACTATGCAGAACAAGGGTACCCACTGATATCTTTATGAGCAGCTGTTCTTGCACCACCTGAAGACACACCTGAGTCATTGTCCCTGCAGTAATGCCAGCCAAACCTCTCCAGGTGTCCATCCTATCACTACACCCCTTTTAATTTGAAAAATATGCAGGGTTATAATTTTGTGGGGTTTGCTGAGGACAACAACATCTGCCCTCAGTCTGCTTTACCTCTTTCTCCTTTAGAACCTTTTGGACCTGGAGGACCTGGAGTTCCTGGCCGACCTGGCAGGCCATCATCTCCCCTGTCCCCCTTGGGACCTGTAACACAACCACAGCAACAAAATCATCTTAGTAACTCCAAGGTTTCACTTCATAAACAAAACTTGCAATAGCAGCCAAGCAACGTGGCATTGGGGAGGGTATGGAAGGGACTTCCATCCCTCTGGGAGCAGCTGGGTGTTTTATTTGACTTCTTACAACCAATGCACATCTCACAGCTTTGCATTTCATTCTTGACTGTAGTTAAAGACATTTTTAAAGCAGCTTTGAGCTGCCTCAGAGCCACAGGAGCTCTAACACTGATAGCACAGCAGAAGTAATCTGTCTTTAATATCTGAGTGCACCTAAGGAGCTCCCACGGCTTTGGAATTGCCCCTCTCCTTACAGGGAATTGTCTGCAAATACAGCAGTGGGACCTGGCTGATAGTTCCTTGCTGCATAAAGCATGGGTTGAAAGGTAACCAAGCTGGCTCCAATCTTTTTTTCACTTTTTACACCCACTTGGGAATCTCAGAGACTCCCAGTGCACGTCTGGGAGCAGATTATGGCAGGTTCAATCATCACAAGGACTTTTCCATCAACACTCCAGACACACGTGAGATCAAACTCCCTCTGCAGCCACTGCAGTTTCCAGCAGCCAATCCCTCCCAAGCCATGGGAAGTGAGAATCCCTCGAGTACATTGTATTAAAGGAGGATTATTTCATGATTTTCCCATCTTCCCTCAGATGAACAGTTTCCATCTCCAATATTAGTGCTATTAAAGTGAACGTTTGCAGACTAATGCACTATTCATTTGAGCAAGATTAGAATGAGGTGCTCTTTAGATGTGTATTTTAGCAGGAGAAAGAAGAGACAAAGTATGTTTTATGAAATATTTATAAAGAGCTGCCTCTTGTGAGAGGTGCTTTATTTATTTTTTTTTTAGAATCAAACCCAAAATTATTTCTGTGTTTTAATTTCCCCTGTTCCAATGGGGGGAAGGGGGGGAGAGAATGCAAAAAAAGAGGGGGTTGATATAAACCATCAGCAAAGATGCAAAACTGTTCCAAGGTAGTTTTGAGGCTCATAAAGCCAGGGGTGGGGTGACCCCAGGGGACCAGACACAGGGACAGAGAGCTAAAGAGCGTGGCCACACGGGCCACCTGCCAGCAGGGACACGGGATGGGGCCAGCTCTGCAGGAGCCCCATGGTCCCAAAGAGAGTGCCATGAGGAGGGACCTCCCTTTTGGGACCTTCCCACTCGGTTTGGTGGTTTATAACTCCCGGGATGTGGCCAGAATGCACTTTTGGGCTCTGCACTCACACAAGGAATGAGCACATTCACCATTTCATAGGATCACGGAATGAGCTGAGCTGGGAGGGACTCAGAAGGATCATGGAGTTCAACCCTCAGCCCTGCCCAGGACCATCCCCAAGAGTCACCCCCTGTGCCCCAGAGCATCATCCAAACCCTCCTGGAG
>JAWWMP010000011.1:1933988-1949409 GCA_035047865.1 Dendrocincla tyrannina | reverse complement strand
GTTCAGGTTGGATATTGGGAAAATTCCTTCCTGGAAAGGGCTGTCCAGCCCTGGCACAGCTGCCCAGGGCAGGGGTGGATCCCCATCCCTGCAGGGATGTAAAAGCCCTGTGGATGTGGCACTTGGGGACATGGTTAGAGGTGGCCTTGGCAGTGCTGGGGAATTGTTGGACTCGAGGGTCTTGGAGGTCTTTTCCCTAATGATTCTAAGATTCCATGATTCTGTGACCATCAGCAGGAAGACTGAAGCAAGAGTGTAACAGATGATCAGGGTGCACTTTTGCAAGCTAGGAAGGAGCACAGGTGCTTGAAAGTTGAAAACAAATCCTCTGCCTAAGTATTTTTTTTCAGATCAAAGACTGAGCAAGCATCAGTTCCACAGTCAACATCCATAAAAACAGCAGCAGCAGAAAGTGGCTCTGCCCTCACTGCACGAGCTGGGAAGCAAAGCATCACATCCTGGCTGCCCATTTGCTGCCTCTGCAGCTCTGTTTGTGCAGGGCCTTTTAAAGGTATTAATTGAGGAAAGAGCATTTTTAAAGCATCATTAAAAATGTGTTCAACTATTAAACGAACTGCTGCTTTCATACCAGCAGTTACATCTGGCCCTTTGAAACAGCTTGCATTCCTTTATGGCTTTCTGTGGTTAGAACACACCACTGGGTGCCAGAACAGGGACACGGTGGCCCCATGGTGTGGGAGGTGACCCCGGGTGCCACTGGGGTGGCCGCTTTGCTTAGGGAATGAGATTGTACCTGGAATTCACCCAGAATCACAGAATTTGCTGAGCTGGAAGGGACCCACAAGGATCATCGAGTCCAACCCCAGGGCAAAACTGAACAGAGTTTCTGTTACTTTTATTTCTTGTTTATACTGCAAAATTAAGTTCTCAAGCAGCTGTTTGGTAGCGAGCAGGACACTAAATCCTGCTTTTTGATCTCTGGGACAGAATAAACTACAGCAAACTAAGCCTCGTGGGCAGCAGCATCATGTCGTATCTCAGAGGATTTCAGATAAAGTCTTGTGAGCACTTGCCCATCCATAGCCCTCTTTTCTGGAAACACCTGATCCATGGCGATCCCATCCCCACTTCCCTCTCTCCACGCCGCGTTTCTCCCAGCCGTGCTGCAGCACCTTCCTCCGGTCCTTCCCTTGGGATGCTCCAGGCACCTGCCGGCCCCCGGGCAGCCCTTGGCGCCCCCGCTATGCCCCAAACCACATCCCAAAGGTCTGTATTCCAGTGTCGGGTGGCACACGAAGCGCTGCCAGTGCCCGCAGGGCTCTGTGCGGGGCAGCTCCGTGCGCGCCCCGCATCCCGCATCCCGCATCCCGGCGGCGCTCGGAAAAGCCGCCGGATCCAGGGAAACACCGAGCTCCGGGGAAGCAGCTGGCGTGCCGGAGGTGCCAGCCAGCTCCATCCCACGGCTTTCCCCGCGCCCGGCTCCGCTCCTCCCACCCTCCGAACGCCGCAAGCCCCAGCGCAGCGGCTGCGGCAGCGGGCGGGGCGCGGAGCGGCCGCGGGGCCGCGGCCGAGAGGAGCCGAGCGGGGCGGCAGGTACGGAGAGAGGGAGGGGAAGAGGGGAGGAGGGAGGGAGAAAGGGGGTATTTAAGCAGCGCCGGGTTTGGGGAGCAGCGGTGCGCGGAGCGGGGCCCCGGAGCGCCCGCATCCCGGAGCGCCCGCATCCCGGAGCGCCCGCATCCCGGAGCGCCCGCATCCCAGGGCGCCCGCATCCCCGGAGCGCCCGCATCCCCGGAGCGCCCGCATCCCCGGAGCGCCCGCATCCCGGAGCGCCCGCATCCCCAGGGCGCCCGCATCCCAGGGCGCCCGCATCCCGGAGCGCCCGCATCCCCGGAGCATCCGCATCCCCGGAGCGCCCGCATCCCCCAGCATCCGCATCCCCGGACCGCCCGCACCCCCGTGCACCCGTGCCGCGGAGCCCCGGTGTGCCCGCATCGCCGGTGTGCCCGCACCAGGTGCCCCGCACGGCCCGGTATCCGCGGCAGTCCCCGCTCAGCTGGGCTCGCCCAAGGGCACGGCGGCGGGGGCGCGTCCCGGAGCATCCCCGCATCCAGGGGCCGGTGACCTTGGCCCCGCGGGTCTCCAGCGGCTCGGTAAGGAGCGCGGAGGGAAGGCCCGGGGGCGGGGGGGGAAGCCTCTCTGCTGTGCCTCCTTCAAGGTAGTGGTGGCGTTGCAGACGGACCTACAGCCTTCTGCAAGGTCCCTCTGGGCTTAAATCGCTCCCTGCTCTTGGCAGGGGGGTGGAATGAGATGAGCTTCAAGGTCCCCTCCACGCCACGCCATTGCCTGGCTCTGTGACTTGTTGCTGCCGTCAGGGGTTTGCAGGTGGTGGTGCTGGTAGAGCTGCTGGGAGGATGGTTTGCCTTGGCGGGGGGTTTACTGAGACCAGGCACACACCCAGAAATACAAAGGCTGAAATAGGTGATGGAGGAGGGAAGGTGCCTGTGCTGCTCATACCAGCGTGGTGGAAATACTCACTGCTGGCAGATTTTTTTCCTCTTTGGTTTTCTTAGACTTGCTGGTGGCTCCCAGTAATCCTTCAGTGGGAAGCAGGTGCAAGACATACCCTCCCTGTTGTATAAGCAGAGCTGGCATAGCGGAGAGGAGAATCCCTGCAATAAATGCTCTGCTTAGTCAGCATGAGGTACTTCGTGGGCTGTGGATTTTGATGTTTTAGGATTTGGGATGCTCAGTTATCTTTTTCTCCTGAATATCATGACTATGGTACAAATAACGATGTCTTGAGAGCAACTCCACAAAGTCCTCGGAGTGATTTCCAGATGGTGCAGGTTTGGTGGAGAAAAGCAGGGGAACTCTGATGTTGTTCCAGCTGGAGTGGGAGATGTGGTGAAACAGTGCCTGGGGAGCAGCTCAGGGCCACGGGAATATTGTCCCATCCCCTCTGTGCCCCCAGAGCATCCAGGACATGCGGTGCAGTGCACAGCACCACGACACGGTGCTCCAGCTGGCTGAGAACCATCCCTGGCCCTGCCAAGCCAGGCTTTATGGAGCTTTTAGTTTGTGCTGGGTCTGTACCTCAAGCCTGGTGAACATTCCCAAAGCCAGGAGCCCAGGAGGTTGGGATGGGACACCATGCTTGGGGAACCCACTCATTGCTTTTCAGCAGCTCAGCACCACGGGGTGTTGCAGCTTTGAAGAGCCTTGTCTTGCCCTGCTGTCTGACTGGAGCATTCCTTGTGTCTCCCCTCCAAAAATTAAGGGTGCCTTTGCTTTCCCCTCATTTTAGGAGTATTCTCTTTGAGCAGCTTTCTGGGGTCAAACCTGCTTGCTGGGAGGGATGAAGCAGCGTGTGAGGGAAGCTGTTCCTTGCTGCACATGTGGGGTTAAATCAGTTAAATCAGTTTCTCCCTTCTTACTTCTTATCTGCTGCAAGGATCTCACTTCATTTTTTTTCTTTTCCCCTTTTGGGCCAGTGACTGGTGTGGTGCAACTCTGCTTCCTTTCCTTAGATCTCACAGGAGATGCACTTGCACAAGAGTTTTGTACCTGTTTTCCACTGATACCTGTCATAACTATGACAATATTCACCTTCTCACGTTACATATAACCCAAGAGCAGCTGTTATTTTCAGCTCCTTCAGAAATGACTCAGAGCAGAGCAAAGAAGTCTGAATAAAATAAGAGCTACAATCGAAAGTAAGTCTTTTTTTAGACCCCAAACATCTCAGCTATTTTGTTTATAGAGTGATGTGTTTATACAACCTTCTGAACTTTAAGGTCTTTGAAATCCTCTTGAAGGATGCAGGTGATGTCCCAAATCTCACAAGTTTTGCAGGAAGTAAGAACTTGTCACCAAGAGCAAAGGCAAAACCTCAGCCAGGGCAAAGCCAAACCCCCTGTAAGGTGCTCCTGGAACAGTTCCTTGAGAACTCTCAATTTCTAAGTATTTGCAATTTAAACCTGGTGCTGGTCTCTGGTCACAAATTTGAGGGTTATTTTTGGGAATCAGTTGAGTTCAAAACCATATCTGTCCTAAACTATTCTTACACTGAAGATACAGGGAAAGCTTTTCCTGGGATTTCAACTTCCCTGGCAGGGCTGCTCACAGGTCTGCTCCAAGGTGCAGCTCCTGGCACAGGAGAGGACTTGGAGCCCAAAACGTGCTCCAGCTCAGGAGGCTGGAAAGGAAGGCATTTGTACAGCAACTCTAAGGAGCTCAGAGTTATGTAAGGAAACGACTGAGGAAACTTCAGAGGAGGGAAGAACGCAAAAATTGTTGAAAAATTAATTTGGCCTTGGAAGAAAATGGGACAGAGCTGCTCCAAGAATGTTGTTGTTACAGAGAAGCTGCATCTCTTCCTTCTCTGCTGGAGCAGAGGCAGGAGAGTGCACTGATAAATCAGCCAGGCTGCAAAGTTAGGGGGAGTTGATTTATTTGGAAGTGTGGCTTTGCTGGGAGCAGCCTCCAGCTTGCAGGGGAAGGGGAGGCAGGAAATCAGGCCCAGCTTTGACTGCTCTCAACTGCTGTGCTGGCATTGAAGGGTTGGGAGCCTCCCTCCAAAGGAGATCCCTGAGGGTGCTGCAGATCCTCCTCTGCTTTCCTGAGGGTCAACACTTCGTGCACCACATTTAAGGTGACTTCCCAACCACTGCAGGCCATACCACCCTCCAGCTGTGTGCTGGCATCCCCTGCTGTATTTCTATCCAGCTGACATGAATCCATGTGCTCCAGGTAGAGATGCAGCCAAATTACAGCCCCAAACCACTGCTTGGGAGCCCAGAAGAGCTGCTGGAGGAGCATGGACATGGTGGGGTTTGGGGTCAGAGCTGGACACGAGGAAGTTGGGCCAGACTTTGTGCAGGTGTGGCATTGCCACCCTGGGAGCGTTTTGCTGCCTTGTTTGGAGTCACCAGAGGGAAAAGGAAGTCTTCCTGCAGAGCAAAAGGTCCTGGGTCTCGTGTGCATTATGGAACACTTAGAAGAACCCAAACAGCACCTCTGTCCTCCCACTGAGGGCAGCAGGAGGGAGGGTTAGTGTTTAAAGACGAGGAAGATGCTGGAGTTCATTCTCCTGAGCAAGGGAAAGGAGAAACAGGGCTGAAACCGCCCTTCTGCCTCACCCTCTCCCCTCTCGAAGTATTTTTCTGCTTCTGGAAGAATTTTTCACCCAGAAAACCCCAGGGGCACAGTCAAACCGTGTTCCTTCACATGCAGAATGTCTGAGCCATGTCGAGCAATAAAACTTGAGGAGCTCAGAGCTTTGTCCTGGGGTTGCACGGGACATGTGTAAGACTTTTACATTTCCTGGAGCACAGGAGCAAAGTAATACATGGCCCAGTGTGCTGAGGTGCTGATTCAGGAGGATGAAAGGCGAGGGAAAGAATCCAGAGATTGCCTCACTGCTCTGCACTGCAGAATTCCAGGTGGGGGTTCTTTAGTGAGATCTGTTTGTCAAGGCATTTTTAGTGGTGCCATCCTCAGTGGGAGCTGTGCTGGGATTGTTGCTGCTGTTCTGTTCAAAACTCCCTGTCTGGTATTTCCTCCCTGTGCAAACAGGCTGGAGGGGGCATTTAAAGATCCCTGTGTAAGCCCTGCAGTGTCCTGAGGGTTTGCTGCCTGGCAGGAGGGAAGAGGCAGCTCTCCAGGCTGGGCTGGTGCTCCAGGGCCACACTGAGGACTGGGAGCCACAGGGATGCAGCAGAGGAGCAGGCTGAGTGTGTCCTTGGGATTCCCTGCTCCCACTGCTGCCTCCTCCAAAGCTCTTCCCCACTGCTGGCCCACAGGAGCTGCAGTTCATTCCTTGTGCTCTCTACCTGGTGCTCACTGAATAAAACTGGGGATGTGAATCCCTTTGTGGTTCTGTTGCCCTCGGAGGTGTCTGTGTGCAGAAAATCAGTGGGCTCATCCCACCATCACGTTGGCATTAAGAGGGACACGATTGGTGCCTTGGATAAGTCAGGGCGTTCTGAGTTACAGCAGAACAAACCCACTCAACACTATGCAATGACAGAGAAATGACTTGCAGAAAGGATTTATATTTCAATACCCACGGGGGTGACGAGCCATTCCTCTTCTAATAGCTGCAATTATTTATATATCAGACAACCTCAAAACAATTGCTGCATTTTGCCTTGTTGCCCCTGCCCACATGTGGGTGCTCGGGGGGTGGCTGGACTGGGAACCCCCTCAGGGGCTCGTGGCAGGATTTTATTGGAGCTTCAGCAGGAGAGCAGTCCCTTAGGATGCTGCCAAACCCACCCACTCCTGCCTCTGTGCCACCACAGCAATCATTGAACAAATGGCCAATTTATAGCCAATTAAATCTTTGCATTTGGGGGATGGAATGATTGTTTGCTTGGTTTTCTTCTTGTCTTGTCCCTACTTTACATTCCAAGCATCAGACACCCTGTTGAATTGGGCCACCTCTGCTTCCAGGGTTTAATTTTCCCCACTCCAGATAAACTTAGATCTAAATATATGTTGGAAACCCTTTTTCTCTGTGTGTATAAATCAACCAACCCCTCCTTGCTGAGGGTGTCGGGTGTTTTTCAAGCATTCTTTGGGAACCAGTCTATCCCAGTTCCCCTGCAAGAATGTTTCTTTCCCCAGGAATTTCCCAGCAGGTGCTGTCCAGCCACGGGTCAGAGTTGCAGAATTAAAATATGAACAAAATTCCCCAAATCCTCGTTGCTCAAAGCATAAATTCCATATTAAAGCATCTTCAGGTTCTAACTCCCAACTAGCTTCAACACCAGGTCATTAATAAAGCAATTTATTAATTGCTCTGAAATGAAACCTGGGGTATTTGGATGCTGATTTATCTTTTCAGCTGCCCTAATCAGAGACATGTGTCAACAGGCAGGGAAATCAGGCAGCCACTTGAAACAGTAAAAGCTGCTTTACAGGTTTCTCTTCTTGGGTTTGTTTTTTTTTTTCTTTCCTTGGCTTGGAGGTAGAATTGCTGAAAATAATCTGCATGTTGCTTAATGGCTTGAGAAGCTGAATTCTCCTCATTTCACTCATAGCTGGCTGTAACAGTCCCGTGGCCTCTAGAAAGGCATTTCCACAACACAATTCAACATTTCAATCCAGGTTTAAAGACAAAGGAGTGTTGAGTTAAAATGGCGTAAGAGCAAATTGCCTCCTGCTCTGGAATGTTGGGAAGTGATGAGTGAATAACTCAGGACCCTTTCAGCTCAGAGTGACAGCAGGAGTATAATAAAACACAGTAAGGCTTCAAAAGGGAAGTGGAAGCCCCTCTGGGATGAGTCCTCTTTAAAATACAGAATTTTTTTGGCCCCAAAAGTTTGTGTAGTGATGTCCCCTTCCCCTTGATTATTGCTCCAAGTAATTTGGGTGGTCAAGCTGCCTGAGAGCTCTGGAGATGAGCCCAAATTAATGCAGACAGAGGGATCTGTGGCACAGGGCAGTCTTGTCTCTGATTTCCTGAGCAGCTGGTTTAGGGTGGCTCTTTTTCCTTTCCCTCCTGTCTTTTCCTTTATAAATGATGCATCTGGAATGGCTTTATCCTGCAACACTCTTGGTGCTGCAGCGTTCCTCCTGCTAACAGAGGAGGCCTTTGGGTAGATTAAATGCAGTGGAAGTGTGTTAGTGGTGAGGACATTGGCATTTACTGCTTGGCTTTTACTTATCTCAGCCTTTATCATTCATTAGGAGACCACAAAGCCTTTGCATTGAGGCAGCTTGGTCCTTCCTGGCATTCCAGATGTCTGAGTGCCTGGGGATGGAGTTATCCCCCTGCACCCTGACCCGGGAGAACCAGAGAAGCACAGGCTGCACTTTGGGGAGGAGCTGAGTGGAAACACAATCCCCAGGCTGGAGAAAGGGTGACAAGGGCTTGGGTTAAATCAAAAGGGCTGCTCATCATTTGAATTATTTCATGCTTTATTCATGTCTCCCTGCATGAGACAGGCAGTGCCTGGTCAGTGATAGTGCTGAGGCTGCAGCCTGGCTGGATATCACTCAAATCAGCCTGGGGAATGTTTCCCCTGCCTTTGGCTGGCCTTGCAGCAGCTCTGCACGGTGACACACAATTGGATGAGCATCTCTGATAACTCAGAGCCTTAACCACCCCCAGCCAGTGCTCCAGCCAGCCTTGCAGCTCCTCCGTGCAGCAGTGGGGATTAGCAGCTATTTACCCAAGGAAGGTATGAGTTTAACTAGCCCAGGTATAACCCCAGTGTAAATACCTTAATCCTAGAGAGTATCAGAGGGCCCTTATCGTTCTCCGTCCAATTGCAGAGGAAAGGGCTTAACCTCTTCATTGAAAAATGCAGAAGGGCTAAATAGAGACACTTTTGGCTCCCAGGAGGACACAGTTTGCCAGCTGGGCCATTTTATTGAAGGCTTTGCAATATTTACAAGGCTTTAAGGCCTCTCTTGAGTTCTGCCATGAAATAAATTATCTGAAAGGAGTTATCTTCCATTCATGCCATGACAGGAACCAGGGGTGGCCTTTCTGCCCAGCCTGAACCCTTGCAAGTAAAGCTGTTCCTAGCACAGACAGTCACTGCTGGATTTCAGATGGGAGTGATCTGTCCTCCAGAAGCACTGTGGGCAGGCTCTTGGTCTAGGAGATGTGCTCTGGGGGATGTGGGAGGATGGGAGCGAAGGAAATGAAGTGCTTGGGAGGAATTAGGGGAATAAAGAGAAGCTACTGGTGGTTGGAGGACACAGAAGGGCTGGTGGGAAGGAAAGCCTGGGTGGGTGATGGGGCTGTGATATTTTCTGGTCTGTATCAGTGGCCATCATTATTTTAATAACAGGCTGCAAGTTTTCCAGTGCCCCCTGTTCCTGACATCCCTCTTCCTGGCATTTTAGGCAGCAGAAGTGTAGAACAAAATGATATATTGGAAGGTTTTCCAGCAGGAAAATCTGCTGTATTCCCTTTTACTGATCTGAGCAGCATGTGTGTCCTTGAACCCCAAAATAAAGGAGTCCCTCTGTGAAGCTGCATTGTATTTTCTCTAAATAGAAGGTTTCAGCCTGTATTTAAAGATTATTTAAAATGCCAAAAACAGTGGAAGGCAAACCCCATTTCCTAGTTCATACTTGCTCAGCCATTCCCCTTTCCATGTGGAGCTGGGAACAATGGATGCAGTAAAGGTATTACCTGAGAGGAAAATCTTTCTTAGACTTGTAGCTTCCATTAAATACTCTTTTAATCTCTAATGTGTCTTATTTCTTTGAAATGAGCTGAGAAAACTTCTTCTACAATTTCAGATTGCTCTTTCCCCCCTCCTTTTCATGGGTTGTCTTTTCTTTATTCCCAACAATTGCAGAACAATAAAAATGATTAACAGAAGGAAGCAGAGGAGTTTTTACAGGGTAATTCTTTTAATCTCATCTTTATTCCAGGCATACGTGTCTGCCATCCACATTTATGGGAGCTGACCCAAAGGCTCCCCTTTCATTGCCTATTGCCCTGATTTCCACATGAACCCTGAGCCTTTGTAAGATAATGTGGCTTTAATTCCTACCACAGAATGAGCAGGGAAACACAGTCATAGTCACAGTGTGGGAGTTCATGGAATCACAGGATGGTTTGGGTTGGAAAGGATGCTGAAGCTCACCCACTTCCACCTTGCCATGGGGCAGGGACACTTCCCACTAGCCTGGGTTTCTCCACGCCCTGTCCAACCTGGCCTTGGACACTTCCAGGGATCCAGGGGCAACCACATTCCCTTTGGGAACTGAGGCTGACAGAGCTTCACCAAGTGCCAGCAGCACCTGCAGAGCTCACCACTGCCCTGCTGTGCCCCAGGGCAGCAGAGGCTGCTGATGGCACTGCTGGTCCTTTCTGTTTGGAATTTGCCTTCTGTAACGATCACATGTGCTACCAAACTGGAGATGATGGTCACCACAGCACCGTCAGTCCCCGTGGTCACACTGCAGCTGTCACCCAGAGCTCCCTGTCGTTCCAGGTCACCTCCAGATCCCCGAGAGCCGAAGATGGACGTGAAACGTGTGAAGGACTATATCTACTGGCTGTACTACCAGTACCTGCTGGTGACCTGCAGCTACGTGCTGGAGCCCTGGGAGCAGTCCATGTTCCACACCATCACCGTCACCGTGGTGGCCATGGTGGTGTACACAGCCTACGTCTTCGTGCCCATCCACATCCGCCTGGCTCTGGAGTTCTTCTCCCAGATCTTCGGGGCCCAGCCCGACAGCGCCGTGCCCGTGGGGAACTGAGCTCGCCCCAGCAGTGCCCAGCAGCTCCTACAGCTTGGGGAATGGCGAGGGTTTACTCCAGGCACTCTGGCACTTAACACCGTGTCCTCCTACAACAAACACACGGCTTGGCTTCATTTCCAGAGCTGGGGAGCAGAGGAGGGCACCGAGTTCCTGCCCCTCTGCAATCAGCAGAGGGAACACATCACCACCACAATGCCACAGTTACCTCATTGCAAGCAGCTCCCACTTCCAGCAGCCTGTTTTGGTCACTGGGGCATGTGCAAAGCAGCAGAGACTCTGAGGGGTGGGGTGAGAGCACAGCACGTGCCCACAGTCCTGCACAGTGCAGGGGCAAAGCCCCCCTGGCTTCTCTGAGCAGGGCAGAGAACACAAAGAAAGGAGCAAATCCAGCAGCAGTCGATGCCTGGTTACTGACTTCTCGTTTTTAATGCATGGGAGAGGAAATTAGAAGAGAAAGGAGTAGGAGGATCAACTTAAATCCAACTGTTTTGCACCTAAGTTGTTGTATCTGAGTTCAGATGGTCTAAAATAGGTTTGGTTTTTTAAATACTGTATGTAACCTTGCAGTATAGTGAAGATGGCAGAAAGAAGCAAAGCCAGCTGTGTTTCAGTGCTCTGCCTTCTTTGGTAAAACCCAAGATCTTTTCCTTCTGCTCCCACTCACCAAAGCCGTGCATGTCAGCACCAGGGGGGATGATCGAGAAATCAGAGGGGAAGTAATAATACCTGCAGGGAAGCCTGAGTGCTTAAAGAGATGCCCTTTCTAAAGAAGAAATTAGATTTATTATCCTTGCCTGTGGGGAGTTTCTGGAACAATGAAAGGCTCTTTGGTTTTTACACTACACCTAAATCAAATGTGAATGTCGAATCATAAATCACAACCACACAGTGCACGTCTCAACAGCTGATGCTGCTGTTCTTCGAAGTGAGAGGTGAACATGTAAATAGCTTTCAAATGATATTTGCACAGTTATAGGATATAAACAATAAAAAGCCCTCTTAACTTCTTTATCAAGCTGCAGTGGGCTCCTGCACGCTATAAAGCACAAGTCTGTTTGGAAACGAAGACATGTCGTGAAGGTTGAACAGATCTGAACATGTGTATGCAGTTTTTTTTCAGATAAAAATTAAATTCCATTCTTCTCAAACAACATTTTGGTGCCTGACTCAGCTCTTCTGTGTTTTCTGCTCATTCATAAATATCCTGGATGTGTGTGGGCTGGGCTGACACTGTAGCAGACAGAATATTTTGTAGTAAATATTTTGGGGTGAGGTTTGAGAGCTCCTGAAGTGGATCCGTGTTTGCACTGCCGTGTTCATCCTCACTGGTGCTCCAGCCCAAGATTTCCTGTCTCTGATGGTGGGGAAGAGATAAAAAAGCACCACTTTTGTGTTTCAAATTAAGGCAATAAATATTTGTGTGTGCTGGGCGGTTTGGGCTCAAGTGGGAGCCAAAGCTCAGCTGTCCTGTCTGTTTAATCCCAGTTGTTATCCTGCTGTAATTGCACTTCCAGGGATAACCACAGTGTTGGAGGAGATGGAAAATGGCAATACCTGTGACATTTTCTATGAAAACAGACCCTAAAAATAGACTAAAAATAGACTAAAAGTTACAATACAAATATTGGAGGTGAAAAAAATGCCAATATTTACCCAGCAAGTTGAACCAAAAATCTTTCCCAAATTCTGCCCTTAACTCTGCTCGTTAAATTGATAATACAATGATTTAAATGCCATGGCACCTCCTCATCAGTCCATGGAGATCTTACGTTCTAATTTCTAGACCAGGGCATTTCTTCCCCGTGACATCCAACACAAGTGACCTGCTCTTTGGAGGCCAAGGAGAAACACTCCATACAGGTGTGCAAGGGCTGGGTCTCCTGGCTCCAGGGGCACACCCCCCATGGAATATTCCTATTTAAACATTGAACTCCGAGCAAACGGAACAAGGAAATGCCTTTCTTCGGGAAGAGGGATTTCCATTGCCCTCCCATAGTGGGATTCCTGTAAAGTGCTTTTCTTCCTTATGGTGCCTCTTATCTTTGGCTTTGTGGGAGGTGCAGGAAGGTGGAGGGGAACAGCAGCTTTTTGGGAAGGCTCCTCCAGCCTTACTCCAGTGAAAACTTTTCTTTTCTGAGTGACTTCTTCAGCTTTACTGAATTTTAAAGGATTTGAGCAAGAAGTATTCACGGGGAAGGAAAGAAATGCCTGAAAACAACCCCTGCTAAAAAGCTTCTTGAGATTTTTCCCAACCCTTTTCACTTCTCCTTGCTGCTGGAAAAGCTGGAATAAGTCTACCTGCTTAATATTCCAAATCAGTGGGTTCCAGCAGGAGACTTCAAGGCGTTTTTGGCACTCAGCAGTGAACAGAAACATCTTCTTAGCCCAGCCAAAAGAGAGAGGAGGTGAGATAACACTTTGACAGCCTGAGACCACACCACAGCTTGGGAAACTCTGCTCCTGTGCTGGAATCCTCTTCCCTGGAGATGAAACCATTCATACAGGATAGAAAGAGGTTTTAAGGTGGAGGGAGAGTCGTGTTTTGGAGCTCCCAGTAACACCAGTATGTCCAACACGTGGCCATCAGCTCCACTGTGATGTCAAGATCCTTATAAAACACCTTGGCAGGGCACTGGTTTTTCTCCTGCTTCGTTATTGCTCCATGTTAATTGTAGTAAAATGCTCCATGATTACCCTACTAATGGTAGTTCAGGCTGGAAGTTTTTCCACCAAAAAAGGCCAAATGAAAGGACTGTGCTCAGAGTAAACAGAACCAATAATCCAGCAGTGCAAACCACACCAGAAGCAGAAAGGGAGATGAACCACTTGCAGCTGCAGTGACCCTGAAAGTACAAATGCCCCATTAACTTAAGTGCTGACAGATCTGGGGGCTCAGCTGGCCAGCACCATACCTCTCTTGTTTAAAACTCATTTTCTTAATTTCACTTCATCAAAGCTCCCATTTATCCTGCCATAAAGGTTTCCTGGCCAATTTCATGGATCACCTCCCAAATCCATTACCGAGGGTGACTCCACATGGGCATGGCCAGGCCATGAACCTCCAGAGGTCTCTTCCTGAAGCCCCTCGGGGCAGCCTTAGCCCAGACTGTTAAAAACAGCTTCCCAAGGACCTTTCCCTTGGCGCTGGTGCTGCCCAGGGAACAGGGCTCAGGACCACCCCCAGTGCCCCTGCACAGCTAGAAGGCTTCTTGCCAAGCTATTTGGATGCACTTTAATCCCACTAACTACAAAGTTAGGATGAAAATAGTTTAGAGCTCTGGGGTCAGTGGGGTGCGATGTCTCTGACTAAACCCAGCTTAGGCGAGCAGTGACTAAATGTAGTCCTGACTTCCTTGGAGTGTGACATTCCCAGAGAGCCTCACAGTGGCTCCTGCCCCGCTGCTTCCTCAGTAGAAGGAGAAGAAAGCTCTGTTCCCATCTTTCCCCCTCATCTTTCCAGGAGAGACTGTCTGGGTCTGAGCTTGTCCCACGACTCCATCAGGAAGAGCCGAAATGAAACAGGCTCCCCTTCACCTTCCCTACACATGGGAGGCAAACTCAGCCTGAGCTAAACAAAGTGGTTCAAAGCATGATCAGCTCTAACATATTTATCCCTTAGACTAAGCAATCTTTTGCCTGAATTTGAGGAGCCCCAATGATGCAAATACCTCCAGGCAGCTTCCATGGAAACTCCCTGGCTGGGAGGCTCTGATTCACAGGTGGAGGTAAGAATTAACTCTGAGAACTCCCACTTGTCACCATCCCTGCCTGCTCCACCCTTATTTCACCAGTTGCTACATCAGGACAGGTAAGAGCTGATAAACTCTGCTGATTCTGGTGTTCCACTACAGTCACTTGTTGCCAGGATAACCAAGGCCTTCTTTATATTTGAATAAGCTCCAAGCTGGAAATAGGCTGTAGAAATCACTTCATGTGGCCTAATATAAATTATTGCCCCCCTTGATTGCCAGCACACATTGGTCTGGGTTTAAGAGTGAAGTTAAAAAGATGCCCATGTACCCTCTGCATCAAAATATGGATCGTAGTGCTGAGATGGGAAAGAGTTAAAAAAAACAGGACTGGAAATATCTACAGGATGGAGAATAGGGAAAATCAGGCACATCTACCTGAAAAAAAATGAGATTCTGCTTTTCTACACTGAGCCAAGACAGGGGAAAGGGAGGTAAATTATGGCAGTGACAGGAATAGATATATTGTCAGTCAGGGTGCTGCTTCCCTTATCTTTTATGGCAGCTCCTGTCTTGGCTTCATCATCGAAGAGCAGATCAGAAATATCTCATGATTTCAAGGTCGTGCTCAAGGATGACTTACACGCCGTGAATCTTTATGAGCTTTTGGTATTCCCCCAAAAAAATTGAAGAGGAGGAGAAAATGCAGGTAAAACAGACATGCTGGAGATTTGGGCACAAAACAAGTGAGGCCAGGCTCGGAATAAACGCCCTGCCATGGAGAGAGGGCTGGAAGGGGATTGCAGCAATGTAATTAAAACACGGGGAGCAACGGCCTCACCCAGCAGGCTGGCAGGGGAAAGAGCTTCTATCAGTTCCTCATGTTCTAAACAGCCCCAAATTGCACAAGAGAGAGGCCTGGTAGCTCACAGACACTAATTATCTGCCAAAGGCACAGAGAGGGAGGGATTTAGGAGCTAACAGCTGGAGAAAAGATGGTGCAAACCGAGTCGACACGTCCCGCTCGGGATAGTTGGGTGCCTTGCTCAGGGGATGTCCCAGGTATTTCACTCCAGGGAAAGAACACATCCCAGGGAGCTTTCTCCACACCACAGGTGCCTTCCACTTTAGCCTTCCTTTTGCAATAGTTCTCACATAAGAACTGAAGGCACACCTTGATGAAAGCAGGTAGAACTGGGCGGTTGGTGAGGTGTGTGCAGCTGCACCCGGTGGTCTGTGCTGCCTCACACGTGCTGTGGAGACACATCAAAAATGCCAAGGGCTCCCTGTGCTCCAGCCTTTCCCACCTGGCCACAGGTGACTCACATGCTAACCAATAATCTGAGTATTCTGGGATCCAAAAGCTCTTCCTTAACACAGATACATTTTGGTGGCACCAAAATATGTCAAAGCCCCACACACGATTCAGTATCAGCTTTTCATTCAGAATTGGATGTTGGGCAGAAATCCTTCCCTGGGAGGGTGGGCAGGCCCTGGCACAGGGTGCCCAGAGAAGCTGGGGCTGCCCCTGGATC
>JAWWMP010000011.1:1904595-1927779 GCA_035047865.1 Dendrocincla tyrannina | reverse complement strand
GGGCAGTGGTGGATCCCCCTCCTTGGAGGGATTTGAAAGCTCTCTGGATGTGGCACTTGGGGACATGGGTTAGTGGTGGCCTTGGCAGTGCTAGGGAATGGTTGGACTCAATGATCTTAGAACTGTTTTCCAGCCTAAACAATTCTGATTCTAAAAGCTGTAGCTGCATTGTTGATGTTAATACTGAAAGCTTGGGAAGTAGCTGCTTGTCTTTGGAGTGATTCCTTTACTGGAGCAGGTTCCATGTGCTGTAAAATGCCACCTGTACCACAGGTATCTCCAGCCTCCAGGAACCTGGATTCAGTGCTCCTTGGAATCAAGGGAGCTCCTGGCTTTGTGTCTGAAAAAACTCAAAGCGTCGCTGAGCAAGGTGAGCAGCTGATCCTGTGGGTGTTTCGTGGGGTGTTGGTATTCCATAAAGTCCATCAAACTCGGACAGGATTCCATCCCTCTGTACTTGTGTAGAGCTTATCAGCTGATTGATACTAAGTGTTTTTAAAATGGGTTATACAATACTTGTTCTCAGTGGTTTGGGACAATGTGAAAGAGGGTTGCAGGGGTCCACATAGAGATTAAATCAAAAGTCACAAGTTTAAGTTGACTAAAACATCCTTTTAGTTTGAGAAGATTATTGGAGGAAAATATCTGAGATAGTGTTTTAGGCAAAGAATTGCTTTTTATCACTCATGAAGGTTTGGATTAGATCATTGCCTTATTGAATTTGTTACTGCTGGGTTAGTAGTTAAATACTCAAAATATTATCAACCATTTCACTGTCAAAATTCATCATTTCCTGGCATCCAGCCATACTGTTGAATAGTCTATTCAGTTACTCTGGTGTGACAGCCTGAGGTTGTGTCACCTTTATTTTAGGTGGCTCAACCCCCATGTTCTACCTAAGCATTAATTAATTTGGGGCATTAATATGTGTATTTTTAATTAAGGCTGTTCACTCTGAACTACAGCATAGGGCTGAGTTTGTGGTAGTTGGAGCTGGGTGTGCTGAGCTCTTGTCCTTTCCCACGGGCAGGTCCGGCTCATTGATGCAGGTTTCATTTGGACAGAACCACATTCCAAGAGGCTGAAGCTGAAACTGACTGTTCAGAAAGAGGTAACTGGAGCACGGGATTCTCCCTCTGACTTTTGAAAGGCTTTTATGACAAAAAATAGGGGGTTGTTATTGTCACTAGATTTCATCCTGCCTAAATTCTGTCATTTAAATGCCACTCATTCCAATTGGAAGAAAGTTTTTGTCTGTTCCAGTAAAGTTAGGAAACTACTACTGTTGTTTGTGACCCAAATAGAGTGTCTGTGACATATTTTAGTGTATAGATTTCCCTCTTGACAAGGCTGACAAGGAAGCCTTGACCACTTTTGTCTTTCAGGTGATAAATGGGGCGGTTCTGCAGCAGGTGTTTGTGGTGGAGTACATTGTTCAGTCTCAGATGTGTGAGGACTGTCACAGGATTGAAGCCAAGGATTTCTGGAAAGCTGTGGTGCAAGTCAGACAAAAGGTAGAGGCAAAGTGAATTTTCATTTGCTCATGGCAGAACAATCAGACAAAGAATTGGATGATTTTCTGGATTTCTTGGAAAAAGATGTGCTCTCAGACAGCCACATGAATGTTTTGTCTTTGAGATTATTAGGGGTATTCTTACTGATCTTAGTTTAGAAAAAATTTCTGCTGTCCAGTATTATTAATATATTTTTAAATTATACTGGCAGGAGGATCTTGTGTGAGTTACTAAGTGGCCTTCTCTGTTTTAAAGTAGTTTGGAAACAGTGGGACAAATCGTTCATAAATATTTTAAATCTTTAATGGAAATAGCCTCTTTAACAACCAGTTACACAAAGATGAGAAATGTCAGTTTTAAATAATTTGGTGTAAGTAGAGCACTCTAAAATCTTTTTGATTACTTGGAATAGGCTTTGGATGTTCTTTATCTAGATGCCTTCTTCATACAAAATATTTATTCTTCAGAGGTCCTGGATGTGCACTAGATGGGTCTTAAATAACCTTGATAGTTTTATGTTTGGTTTTAGACTCTGCACAAGAAGACTTTCTACTATTTGGAGCAGCTGATTTTAAAGCACAGGCTCCATCAAAACACACTTCGCATCAAGGAAATCCATGGTGAGTGAGGTGGTTTGCTGGGCTTGAAGCACAATAAACTGGGTTTAGGGTGGGTGTTTTTCTGTGTGTGTGTGCTGGGAGCTGTGTACACATGGGCAGCAGATCACTTAGCTGGGGATTGTACTTGAAATAGATTTGGTCATCAAATATTCTTTTCTTTGCAGATGGCCTGGATTTTTATTACTCTTCAAAACAGCATGCCCAGAAGATGGTGGATTTTCTTCAGTGTACGGTTCCATGCAGGTATAGCATCTAAATTTATTGCCTTGAGTATTCAGAAGCTTCTGGGAAATGTGTTTCATCCTTATTTTTAAATAATTTTATAAGTGAAAGTGTAAGGAACCTATATTGTAGTTAAGAAACAGAATTGCTTCTACAGAGGTCCCATGTTTTCCACTTAACCCTTGTAAAACTTACCTCGTGCATTTTTTCACTTCCTCAGTATTTGTATTTGTTGTGTATAGATTTTTGGTGCTGTACTTTGTGCTGATCATCTCCTGTAATTCAGGTACTGTCCTTCCTGCTGCCTGAAGGCTCTGTTTTTATGTTCCACAGATCAAAATCATCCCAACGTCTGATCTCCCATGATATTCACAGTAATGTTTACAACTACAAAAGCACTTTCTCTGTGGAAATCGTTCCAATATGCAAGGTAACTTGTCTCTGCCTCATCTTCAGGGTGTTGAGTGAAGAGGGGACAGTTTGGATTTGGAGGTGGAGGCCTCGTGGTGGTTTTGGGGGAGTGGGGAGGGATCTGCATGGGAAATGCAGAAGTTAATGGGTGATATTGGTTAGAAAGCTAAAAATACAAAGTTTAAAGTTTTATTTCAGAATTTTCTAAAGACTTGATTAAAAGTTAAGGCAATAGGAGTGTAAATGACGTTGTGTTTGTTTGCAGGACAATGTTGTGTGTCTGTCACCAAAACTGGCCCAGAGCCTGGGGAACATGAGCCAGATCTGTGTGTGCATTAGGGTGACGAGCACCATCCACCTCATCGACCCCCGAACTCTGCAGAGTAGGTTTGGGCTTCTTCCTCCACTGTGCCACCATCTCATTTGTCTGGCACAATTATTTTTTGTTTGTTTCCACAAAATCTTGTCCATTTTTGGACCTTCATGTTGTAAGTTTATCTGTACAGTAGAAATTTAATAGTGACCTAAGACTTAGTTCACCAAGCTTGATCCTGTGAGTAAAAGGTCTGCGCTTCACACACACAAGATATGACTTGGCTGCCACTGATCAGCTGCTCTTGGAGCACAAGTTGGCAATATGGGTCATGTCCTAATGAATGAACAAAATGTCTCTGGCAGTTGCCTTAATTTTGGCTAATGGCTGCCTTTCATTTTTATTTCTCCATAAGAAGTTCTCTCCCATCTTGGTGGGTTTTTTCCAGTTGCTGAAATCGATGGGAATACCTACTGGCGCCACCCTTTCAACAGCTTGTTCCACCCCAAACAGCTGGAGGAGTTTATCATCATGGATATCAACAGGGTCCACGAGAAGAAAAAAGGGGCAGGGGCAGGGGCACGATCAAACAAGGTGAGAGCTCTCTGATTCCTGTTTTAGGCCTTCTCTTCCCCTGCTCAGCTGAATTCATGTTCTCAGTCATTCAGCCTTGCTGTTCTGTGTCTTCCTACTGGCAAAAGCTCTTCTTGGGACCATTTTCAGAAATTCTTCTCTGTTGGAGAGCTTAAACTCTACTTTTTACTATGGTTATTGAAATTCTTTTCTATTAGGTTTCCAACTCTTTAACTATCAAATTGTTTTTGTTGAAGTATGGAAGCATTTCTTTCTAATCAGTACAAAGGAATCTTTTTCTCAGCCAAAAGCTGGATGTGCCTGAGAGTTATGCAGTAAAAAAAAAAGCCACCAAAACACATGTCTAGTTACAGAAAGAGCTTTTGGTGGATGTGGTTGGTACCTGCATCTCCTTGTTTCTGTAAGATGAGGAGTAGCAAGGGCTGCACTGGATGTTTGATTGTGAAAGAGGGCTTTGGATCAAATGCAGTTTGCAGTAGAGGGATATCTGGTGGGCTGTGCTGGCTTACAGGAGTGCTCTGTTTCCTTCCCCAGCACACCCTGGCCGAAGCCTGGGTGCGGAAAACCTCGGAGCTGGACACGGACCATCAGTTCTTCTGCTGCACACACCTGGGCCACATCCTCAACCCTGGGGACCTTGTCTTGGGGTCTGTTCTCTTGCTTGGCTTCTACTGAATGCTCATTTAATGGCTGGGTGCTCTGCAGGCTTATGTGTTACCAGGAAGGTTCAACTGGTCTGATTTCTGAATCAGCCAAAGGGAATCGTGGGGAGATGGTCCTAGTCCAGGAAATCTTTTTATTAGCAGAAATCATCTAGTGTTGGTAATGAGAGCTGAAGTGTTGCCTTTAGAGTGCAGGTTGGAATAACAACTTAGACACAAATAAGTGGGAGAGATTTTTAGAACCCCAGTTAAATCTTTTTGTGTTCTATACAGCGATGGCAAATGGGAAATTTTTATAAGATTAGGCAAATTAGGGCATTCTCAAACAGGCTTAAACATGACTGGCACTGGAGCTGTTGTGAGCCCAACAGAATATCCTCTGTAGGTATTTGGGTTCAGGAGGTTGGGAGGTGCCACTGGACAGAATTTGGGAACAGCAGCTTGTCAGAGCTGTTCCTAGTTGTGATAGCTGTGTATTGATGTGGATTTTTATTTGCTTGGACTTTATTTGGGAACACTTATCTTTTTAGGAGCTGTAACTTGCACTGTGCTGCCTTTCAATACAAACGTGGTACATTGGATTCACTTTTGTAGGCACATAAAACAGATTAAAACACCTGGTTTTATTTTAGGTTTGACTTGGCCAACTGCAACTTAAATGATGAGTTTGCCAACAAGATGAACCCACACAGTATTCCTGATGTGGTAAGAAATTTCCTTTCTCTGTACAGAGTTCTCTGCCTTTCCCAGGAAGTAGGATTTGATAAGGAATACTCCCTAGTACCTAAAGGGAGAGGGGATGTCAATAGTGGAATTTGAACAGCATTGGATTTAAGAATTATTTTCTTAATTTTTTTGAGTGGTGGTTAAATAATACATTTATTTTACCTTCCTTTTGGTCTTGTTCCAATTACCATTCACTGTGTGTTGAAAACTGTATTACAACTGCAGTGTGTGTCTGTCTCTTCCGGACATAACCCACAGTGCTAGGAACCATTTTAATTGACAACTGCTGAGTGCCCCTTGGCCTGATTGTCCTTGTCCAGGTGCAGCCTGGGTTTTGGGAGTGTGTTGAGCAGCACTGAAGGGGTGAGTGTGTGAACAGGGGCTGCTTTTGCCTGCAGGTGTTGATCAAGAAGAGCTACGACCGCACCAAGCGGCAGCGGCGCAGGAACTGGAAGCTCAAAGAGCTGCAGAGGGACAGGGAAGCCCCAGACACAGATGATGAAAGGTGCAGTATCTGCCTGGGCCTGGCCAGTGGCAAAGCTGCTACAGCAACTGCTGCTTCTAAATCGTGTCCAGCGGAGAAAAGCGAGACAATTAGAGCTAAACTAATCAAAAGAGCTGGAAATTAATAGGTGATTTTAAAAGAATGAGTTGGAAGTGTGGGAACGCTCATGGAAGCAAGGTCTGGTGGGGCTTTGTCTTCTGTGGTTTGAGTTGGTTTTATAAATTCGCATAAATCCAGAGGAAAAGTGAGTAAATACATTCTGCCTCTTTTACAGGCAATACCAGGACTTCCTGGAAGATCTGGAAGAGGATGAAGCCATCAGGAAGAATGTCAACATTTACAGAAGTAAGGCCTTTTCCACTGGTTAATTGGGTGTAGCTAAATCAGGGCTGCTGGAGGGAAAATATTTGTACTCAAGTTGGGTATTTGCCTTCTCTGAACTACTCCTGAATAGAGAGATGTATTTCACAGGGGTATTTCCCCTGCACTAGTGATAGTTCTTGTTCCTTGCCTTCAACATGAGAGGGGAAAACATATTTTCTCCCACATCCAGAACCTCTGCTGGGTGAAGGATTTGATACATAATTCATTTTTTTCCCATGAGGAGAGTTGCCATGAGAGGGACTGTTGGTTTTTAGAAGGGACTTCTTGTTCCTTGGTTTTGTGGTTTGGGGGATGTTTGTTTGGTTTTATCTCCCTCCTTGTTTGGGTTGGTTTTCTTTGCTCAGGTGTTTCTCCATGTGTTTTTAGATGCAGATATTCCAGTGGAGAGTGACACGGATGAGGATGGGCCTCCCCGGATCAGCCTGGCTGAAATGCTGGAGGATCTGCATATTTCTGAGGATGCCACTGGTGGGGAGGGAGCAGAAATGCTGACAGAGTAATAGTGCACTGTCTGTGCCATAAATATTCCCTTGGGGTGGAAAAGGTACCCAAACCACCTCTCAACGTTTCCAACTGATCACAGGATCAGGAAAAGTAACATAACAACCCCTGTACCCCAAAATAAGGGTCCCAAATTAACATTTTATAGATAATATTCTAGGTAAGCAGCAGTTAAAATTAAGTTTCTGCTGCAAGCATTGCAGTATAATAATTCCTCCCATCCCTGAGAGCTCTTTCTTGCAACTTCTGCCATGTAAAGGGCACCTGACTAATTTCAGGGTTATCCTTTGGGATTCTGGAAACAACTGATAGGGAAGGATGTCCAGAGGGAGAGCTTTTATTCTGCTTTGATGGATTTTTAGGTAGAGTACCTACCTGCTCTTCATTGCTTTAATTTCTTCACAGTTGGGAGGGTTTTCCCTGTCTTAATTTTACTCCATATATCAATATTTTGGGGAAGCTCAAGGATGCAATTTCTGTTCCCTTGGTAAGGGAACTCCAAATATACATCTTTTACCCACAAAAAAACATGCCTGTAAAGACCTTGATCAGAAAGATTGGAAAATTCTGTGGAGTGTAATGAATAATGTACTGTCCATGCCTTTATCAGTGGCTCAGAGGCAAAATATGCAGTGTGTAATTAATAAATTAGCTATGAACCATGAAAAACCTACACAGGTATCTTAGAGTGTCCACTGTCATTTGTGTCACACTGAGCTCTTCCACTTTCAGGGGCTCTGTCAGATTTTACTATGTAGAAGAGCAGTTAAGAAAAATCCATGAAGTTGCTGAGGTCTAAAGCTCCAGTTTATCCCCTGACAGTGATTTAGTTCAGAAGGCATAAACCCTGCTTAAAATATGAGTGCAGCTGCCCAGCTGAACTGAAGGGTCACTGCAATAAATGGTTTAGGAGGGGTATTTTACAGGAGCTACAGCTGCTGGTGGTGCTGGGGAGATGCAGATTGCCCCAGTGATCACAAAAAGTGGGTTTAATCTGTGCAAATGGAAGAGCTTTGCTTGTAACCTGGAGCCACTGAGCACACTCTGTGTCTGGGTGAGATGTGGTTTGGGCTGTGGTTTTTCTGACAGAGGGAAAAACGATCAAGCCTTGATCTTGCAATTTGCTGACAATTTGGCAGGTGAGGAGGGGGACAAAAGCTGGGTTTAGATTTTCCTTCCTCCCCAGTGTTTTCCCTCAGGAATTTCAGCTGTAGTGCTGTGCTGTCTGCCATCCTGTTTGTCACTGGAGATGTCCCTCTTCCTTTCCCCGCCGTTTCCATGCTCTGTTGCCAGCCTGAATTTGGTTTCAAGCATCTTTCAGCTGGAGTTTTGTCTGGGCAGATCCCGTGGGCAAACAAGTCCTGAATGCAAGGCTTGCTTGGCTTTGTGGGAGTTTGTTTGCTGGCTGGTAACACATGGTAACAGCTCTCCAGCGAGTGCAAACCAAAGGCAGTTCTAATCTTAGGCTCTCCAGTGTCCCTTTGGGACCCCAGAGGCTTAGGGGGTGTAGAGAAGATTAAATGTTTGCCAAGAACTTCTCCCTGACACCAGACAAGGGATTTGACAAAAGGTACTTAATTACACAGAGAAAAGCTGCCACTTGCTCTGCAGCTCGTCCTGAAAATCTCTATCTGTGGGTTGAGCCGCAGCTTAAAGCTCCTGCTCTGCTCTTCCACAGACAGAAGGTGTTCAGGATTTTAAGCCAGGACTGCTTAATGATGCATCTGCACCCAGATGTTGGGGAATTTGGAGCTGGAAGAGTCGTGGGAGAAGCTGTGCAGAACTTTGTAATGAAGTTCTGCTCACAGGGAACGGTGAAGGAGAATGTTGTGTTGCATGTCAGACCTTAGAGCACAAAAACTGGGTGGCTGAGGGACACAAATAGAAAGGGGTGATTGGGGTATGCAAACACTGAGGTTTTTTATAGATAAAACAGTCTTATCTTGATGATGAAAAGCTTAAGGATGACTCTTGGGAGTAGCTTAAATATAGGGAATTACAGGGGCATATTGTGTCACCAATTTTTCCTTCAAGATTTTACCTTAACATATGGATTTCTTCCCTTTGCTTGGCTGGGGTTTGGCATTGTTTCAGTGGATAGCACTGAGAAGAGCCCGGCCCCACCTTCCACACTGTCTCCCATCAACTGTTGATACAGATGGATATGATCCCATCTCTTACCCATTCCCCTGTCAAAGTTTCCATGGAAAAGTTGGGATGTGCCTGTGATGAAGGGGATAATCCACCTGATGTCGCTATTTCCTCACATGCAAGGCTGCAGCTCTAAGGAGAAGGTTGCTAAAAACCTTGGGAAAACTTTATGCCCATGTAGTTCCTAGAAATTTAAGCTTCAAATAACACCAGCCTAAGTTAAAATAAGACAAAAGCTGCTTGGATTGGATGTGAAAGGACTTAATGCCAGGAAACTGCTCCTTCTTCTGGCAGACTCAGCTCAGCTCCCACTTTGTCAGGGTTATTTATTGTAGCTGCACCTCCCAGAGCAGTTAAATGTGGTGGGTTCAGAGGGCATTGATGTTTGCTGTAGATCATTCCAGAACAATCATGTAGAAAAGAGTATCATTGCTCTCAGAATTTACCGGTTTTTCTGTATTTAGGATGGGAACCTGGTTAAGACACGTCAGGAAATGGAGTTTAAAACTTTTCAGGGCTTTGTTCCATGATAAAACCAAAGCATAATGGTAAAGAAAGTGAAGTGCCTTTGATTTGAATATTCAGGCTTATAAAATGAACCCGTTTTGCATGACACAAATCCACAAGTAATGGACCTTTTCACATGGACTAAGGGAATGTTTCAGATGTGCCAAGGGCTGAAAAGACTTGAAGGACTGTTTTAAAGTCATCTGTGCTCAGTGACAAGTTCTGTAAGACACAAGGAAGCTCTTTCAGCTGTAAATTCTTTGGCAGGTTGTTTGCACACCACTTAGTCAATGAGGTTTGGTGCTGCATGGGCTGTAAGGATTATAATTAACACCTTTGTTATTAATTTAGCTCTTCCTTAATCCCTCCCTTCTTGTAGGGCAGATCTGAGATAGAAAGGCTGCAGATTTCACCCCAGAGCTCTGCTGAAGTGAATTTATGCTGGTGGGTGAGGGCTTGGCATAGTTAAGGCAGGAAGAATGCAGCAGAAGAGAAAACCAAAGGGTTTGAAGTCCAGGGTTTGGTTTAGGCTTTTCCTGGAACAGTGACTGATCTTAGTGCAAATAATGCAGGATTTGGTCCTTTAGAAGGCTGGAATCCCCACCTGGCTCCACCCCCCTGTTGGGGAGTTGTGGGGATCAAGAAGGTCCACCCTGAGCCTCCTTCTCTCCAGGAATTTCCCTGCACCCTCCCAGGATGTAAGGGACACACAAGATTGTTTAATCTCAAAACCATGTTCTTTTAATGTAGATTTATAAGATTTTTTTTTCAAATACTTTGGAATAAATTGCCTGGGCTGTCTTAGGGCTTTGGATCCAAAGCCTGCCCGTGCCTGTTTTCAGCTGGTGCTGGTGCCTGGCCCCAGCTGCCCTCTGAGGTGTCACCCACTGAACATGCTGGGGCTTTTAATGTGATGGTTAGAAACTGAGTGGAGGAGGGCCACAAATCCCACACATCGGTGCTCCAGCACCCCCAGACTCCTCAGCCGACACACCCTGAGAGAGCAGCTCTGCAGGAGGAGGGTTGTGGAAGAGATCAGAGGCAGAGCCCTGCTCTCCCCAGGAGCATTCACACTGTCAAATTCCTACCTCTGCCCCTGCAAACCATACCTGGAGAAATGCCCAAGGAAATCCTATTCTAAATAACATCTGCACTGTGTGGAAACATCACCAGTACAGGAAGAAGGGATATTTTATAACAACACAACTGTTGCTCAGCTGTTGCACAGAGAAGCACAAAGTTTCAGCCAGGAAGGAGGGAGTGATTTGAGGTCAGCTTTGCAAAAGCAGATCTGCTGTGAACTCAACCCTGTTGCAGCCAGATCTGTGCAGGAGGAAAAGGAGTGTGTCCTGTGGGATGCAGAGGCCATGAAGTGCTGACAGGTTCATCTGAGAAGCAGGATTTTCCAGTCACATAATGAATAGCCAAGATAAGAACTCGAGTGTAAATAGCTACACAGACAAAGTGCATGTGTTGGAGTGCAAAACAATACAAGTAACATGGAGCATGAACTTACCTTGGGCTTCTAAAAGCTACTAGAAGGTATCAGTAGCAGAGGGGATAAAATTCCCCATGAACAGAACCATCTTCCTTACTGCCTTTAGGAAGTGTAAACTGTTTGGATCAATAAAACACAGATTAAAGTTTAATGAGAGAGAAACTGTAAAAAGTCCTGCCATAATAATCCCTCATAATGAGGCTGCTGTGAATCCAGCAGGATGCATTGTAGATGGAAAGATCAAAGAGCTGCCAGTGAGCAGCACGAGCAGTTGGATTTGAGCAGCTGTTTATTATTTTGTTCTTTAGTTTCAACTCTTGCTGAACCAGCATTGATTAAGTTGTGCAATTTAAAAGGGAGATGCCTTTTGCAAGGCAGGGATCTGGATGGTGCTGAACATCACCCTCACCTTCCTTTTTAACAGCACAGGACATGAACTTGCCCTCTAGAGACACAGGGAAGGGAGGTGAGGTCTGGTCCAAAGGTGGGGAGTGGAAATGAGAGACCCAGGCTGGTCCTAGGGCAGAAGATAACTTTGGCAACTACTAAAATGAATCCTTTATGGACAAATAATCCCTAAGCAGCCCATCCTGCACACACAAGTGTACTCTGAGGGCAGCAGGCCCCGGAGGGAGCAACTCCTGGTTGTGATTGATCCCCAAACCCCAGCAGCACCTGAACAGCCCTGACTCTGCCCTCACACACACCCAGCTCAGCCCATGGAGTCAGGAGCTCCGTGGTGTGCAGGCAGCTCCTCGTGCATTTGATCCTCTTGTTGAGCTGCTGACACCACTGAGGAGACCACCCAGCCACCCTAGTGGCTGACAAACAACCTCCTGGACTCACATGGACAACACCAGAAAGTTTGTCCCAAAAACCTGCCTTGTTCTTGGCTGTGCAAAAAACTGGGGCCAAGAGGGATGGCAGAGCTACCAGAGCTTGGGAAGAGCTCCCAGGAGCTGACCTTGGTGCAGGTGTCCTTGGAGAAGGGTGTGCAGGGAATGTTGCCCTTCCTATTCCTTTTGAAATACCTTCTGCCTCAGCCATGCCTTAGTTAATTTGGGTTTGTAACACTTGGCATCAGGAATGAAAAAGAAATGTTGTGGCCACTCAGTGCAGCCTGCAGGGCTGGGGTGAACTTTGCTGATTTAAACAAACCTTGGGAAATCCCAAGGCAGCCTCTCCCAGTGCCCCCACTCCATGCAGAGTGCCTGTTCTCAGCTGGGATAAACATCCAGAGCGTGGGACACCAAATTATTCCAGGCACAGAGCTGGGAGGGACCCACCAGGGCCATCCAGTCCAACCCCTGGCCCTGCACAGACACCCCAACAATCCCACCCTGTCCCTGTCCCATTGTCCAAACCCTCCTGGAGCTCTGGCAGCCTCAGGGCTGTGCCCACTGCCCTGGGGAGCCTGGGCAGTGCCCACCACCCTCTGGGGGAAGAGCCTTTCCCAAAATCCACCCTAACCTGCCCTGCCATTCCCTGGGGCACCTGACCCTCATCCAACTGACAGGAGAGGAGCAGGCACAGGCCTGACTTTACAGATCCAGAGTCTTCTCCCAAAGCAGCACCTCAAGACAGGTCAGTGTCTGGAGCAAAATGACCTGGCAAAATGGCCAGGTGGAATTTGAATGGCATGTTTGGAGTCCTGTTGTATAGATGGGAGTCTTGGTGACAGGCAGGGAGAAGAGTGTGATGAGTAAAATTTATCAAGAATTTGGGGAGGTCCAGCTGCCACTTGGCCCCCCTTGTTTCCTTGCTGGTTTTTGGTGCTCTCCCGCCTGCCTCCCATTCTCCCAGCCCAGCTGGGATCTTTGGAGCTGTGGAACAGCACAGAGAGCTGCAATGACCCTGGAATGATCCCCCAATGGCAGGAGCAGACTGTCAGGAGCCCAGAGATGGAGCCAGGCAGCTCCACAGGCTGTTGCAAAAGAGGCTCCAGGCACTCGAGGCAACACCAGGAATTTGCACTGGAGAGACCTGGAAAGGGCAGCAATAAACAAAAACACACCCAGGGGAAGAGTTCCTGCTCCTCCAGCTGCTGGCAGATGCCTTGATGGCGATAAATACTCGAAGGACGTGTAGTCTCTGCTGTAATTGAGGGTAAACACAGCTCTGGGATCCCTGCACTGGGCTCATTGCCAGGCACGCCGGGCACGTCTCTCCAGCACCCACCACCCTAAATCCTCTCCTGGTTTATCTGCTCCACACTGGCTCTTGGGAAATAAAACCACTGTCTCCGTAAATGGTCTGATCACTGACATAACCAAAACACCCTGCGTTCCCTCTTCTCTTCCCAAGCATTGGGAAATACAAGTTACATTAATAAATATTAGTAAATACAATGTACATTCATAAACACCAGTAAATACAGTGCGCACACAGAGCATGAAAGCTGTTGGAGCAAATCGAAGCTAGTTACTACTTTAGCCATTATAGTGCTTTCATAAAACACAATTGGATTCTAATCTGAAAGCATTAAATAGATTTAATCTTTTTTACAAACTCAGAGTTCGAGTTGCAAAAACCTGTCGAAAGAGTTGCAAGGTTAAACACAGCTGCCCTCATTTTCCCAAATAGATTATTTTCATATCCTCTCTTATTTCCCCCTCATTACAAACTGGGAAAGCCACTGGATCTCATGTTGAGATGACAAATAACATAATTAGTGTCTTCACTTGGTTTCATCACCGCCTGTGACCAAACCTCGTTTCACAAGTCATTTGATTGTCACCTCCTGGCAACATCCCGTTCTCCTGCAGGACATTCCAGCAGCATCTCTGTGCTCAAAACTGGGAACAAAACTCACCTGAGAGTGGGTGGGACAGGCTGGATTTGTTTCCCTGTGTGCCCTTCTCTACCCTCCTCTCCTGGGGTGATTCCAAACCTTGATTCCACTTGCCAAGTTCATCCCAAGGTAGCCCCATCCATGTCCACTGTAGGAAGCCACAGCATGGGAATCTTGTGTTTCTAAGGCTTGAAAAATAGGGAATTTGGAACAAAACCAGTTACAGCCAAACCCAGCACCTCAGTTACAGTCTGTGGTCTCAGAAGTTCATGTTTCAGAAGCTCCAGGAGGTGTAAGAGGAGGAGAAAGGGAGGAATAAGGATTTTAGGACAAATGGAGACACTGTATTTCAAGCAGGGCTTTATTTTCAACTGAAATCCTCCCCCACCTGAATCCATAGTTTGGTGTTCTCTATGTGATATACAGGGTTTATTAGTCTTCTAGAGGTAAAAAAAAAAAAATGGTGTTTTTAGAAAGCCCAAGAAACATGAGAATTTCACTGAAAATTTTCATATAAGTGCATCCCCACACTCTTAATAAATCCCCTGCATCATTTGCATAATGATGATGAGCCAGCCGAGTAATTCATTGTATTAAATAATGGAGGAGACTAAATAAATACTAAATAGATCATTGCATAAATACACCCAGTCCGAGTTCAGAGAGGCAGCTGCCACTTGGGCTGTGTTGTGTGCCCGTCTCTGCTGTCAGCAGAGCTCTGGCAGGCAGGAACAAAGTTATTTCTCAGGATGAAAACTCTCCTCATCCAAGCAGCAATCCCTGGAATAACAAACCCCCCAGCTGGGGTGTTTCTGTGCCCTGCAACTCCAGCCAGTCTTCAGAATTGAAAGCTCTTTAAGGAGCAAACAGTAAAAACAAGGAGTGATCGGAGTTGTTTGGGCCAAATAACTTCTCTCTGAGAGTCCTGGAATAGAGAAGGCGGTGAGGAGATGCTGCAGGGTAAAGCAGTGTCTGCACACAGCCTGTACCTGCTCCTGACCCAGACAGAGCTGGGAGAGAGCCCTCCTGTGGTCCCCAAAGGGGCTGAGGGTGTTACTTCACTGCAGACACAGCGTTCTCCTGCGGGCTGGAGAGGCAGTGCCAGAGCAGCTGCAGGGCTGGGCTGGCGTGGGCGGCCACGCAGGCGTAGGTGGTGTAGAGCAGCGTGCCCACCATGGCCAGGTTGAAGGAGTAGAAGAGCACCTTCTCCCAGGGCTCCATGAGGTAACTGCAGGTGATCAGCTCGAACTGGCAGAAGAGCCAGAACACGTAGTTCTTGGTGCTCCTCACGTCCATGCTCAGCTTGCTGCCACCCCAAGAGCAGTCCCTGCCAAAATAAAGGATAACTGCTGGAAAGAGGGGCCTTCCATGCACCATCATCCACCAGGGAGGCTCCACAGGGTCTCCTTCCTTCCCATAAATCAGTTACCCCAATACTGGGACAATTCCAGTCCCCAGGCCAAAGTCTTTCCCAATTTTCCCCCTGTGCTGGGTTACTCAAGGCTCTGTTGCAGCAGTTTAATTCCAGAAGCACTTCAAGCCCTCTCTGCTTCTCCACTACAGGGATTTTGCCATAGATTTTGACCCAGAGCTTTGCTAGAAGGATGATTTCTACTCCTGCCGACTGGGTTTGATGTCTTTTGTTCCCAGGTGCAAACTGGGAGCGTGCAGAACACCACACAAACATAACTATGTAAATATATATACAATATATGTATAAAGTATATAAAACATAAAATGAAACTATATACAGCTTCTCCAGCTTTTTCTGCAACAGGGATTGATTTGATCTGTTGCCAGAATGAATAATAACTTATAATAAGAATTGATCAATATATACGATACATAAAATACGTACTATGTAAAATAAACACCTTTTTAAAAGCTTTGTGTTCAAACCAATGTTAATCATTACTGAGTGTTACATGATGTAGTTAGAACACAAAATTGAGGAGTAACAGGGGAAAAGGACTGTTCCAGTAATTGGTGCTTCCTGCCATGTGGGCAGTAAGAGGAGACAAACCAGAGACTGATTCCCCCCTTTTTAACTGGAAAGTGAAGAACTCCTGGTGGTGTCAAGAACTGTGGAAAGCAACTTATTCCTCAGACATCAAATACTTCTGATTTCACAGCTTTACACCAGCTGGGGGTTTTTATCCTAACAAAAGCCACTTCCCAAAGTTTCCAGAGGCATTTTGTCTCACCTTTTCCATTTTGCTTCCATAACTTCCCCACCTCTTTCATCCCGACAGGAGAGAGAAACTGATGCTCCTGGAGTTAGAAATTATTGACTATTTTATCAACACCCTCCCTCTCTCCATCCCATTTCTGCACAAGTTTTCCTAAACCCACGTTACCCTCGAGCCTCCTATCACTCAATGCTTCACAAAGATACTTTGAGGAAAGACTTTTCCTACCAAAAAAAATGGGTATTTTAAGAAGCAGAACTCACCTCTTCCCTGCTGCCAGCAGCTCCTGGTGGGAGATGCTCCCCAGCACTCCTGCCCTCTGCAGCCGAGCAGCTGCTGGGGATGGAGAGGCAGAAAGGCAGAGCTTTGATGCTCAATTAGAGAGTGTCCTGCACACCCCGCCCTCCTCCAGCAGCGCTGGCAACTCCTCTGGCCACAGCACTGGGAATGATGCAACGAGAGCACCATCATTGGACCATTTGTGCAGAGCCCACGTTGAGAACCATGGGCAGGGAGGAACAACGAGGCAGAAAAATGCTCACAATGAGTTCCTTCCCTGCTTCTGAGCGGCCCCAAACCCCTCTGCTTCTGGGGGGCTTCAGGCTGCCAAGGTTCCTACAAGGGGCAGTTTAATGTCTATGCAAAAACCCGGGGTCAGGGTTGAGCAGCCACAAAAATGCAGCTCAATTAGTCTGGCCCAGGAACGTGTCTGGTGGAGCCACCACTCCTTGTGCAACCTTTGATTGGGATCACCTTCAAACAGCTCCCAGCACCTCCCACCCCTCCATCGTCCTTAGCCAGGTGCACAGAACACGTGGACAAGAGGTTTGGGGAGGAGAAGATGCTGAGTTTTCCTTAAAAAAAATACAACAGAAACAAAACCGAGCCACAAACGCTGGAGGCCTTTTAATGATCCAATTGGGCAAGTAAATGAGGTAGAAATCTGCATAATAGATGATGTTCTAAACTATCTGCCTGCAGCCAAATCGTTTCCAAATATGAATCAGCTTCATTTGGGGATAATGTGCCATGAGCAATGTCTGAGGTACCTGAGCCTCACCTTTCCTCCCCTCCTTCCCAAGCACAGCCCGAGCTCAGCTATGAGCAAACACCGACCTCCTCCCTCACCCTTTTGGTTTTCCCCTGTGGTTTTCATCAAAACAAGGTTTTCTGTGTAAGAACTGTCCACTTTTCATGGAAGCTTTATGGACTGGCCTGTGCCCAACCTTTCTCCAGCAGAGGGTCTGCCACGGGTGCATCTCCTGAGCTGGACCAACTTCTGCATGGGGGAAGACCCAGCCTAGGCTGGGTTTAGGGCATGGACTCAGCCCATGGGAAATTTAACTGTCCTAGAGCACTGCTGCAGGATTTGGAGAGTTTGTGCTTTCCACCAGACCTCTTTGAGGGCAGTGTGGGGGCCTGGGGTGGGACAAGGAGGTTTTCAGGGCTTAGGTGCAGGGCAATGTTGTATTTAACACCTCAGTGCCCCAGTGCCCACTGAACATCCCTACCTCGTGTTCCTCACCTGCCCTGCCAGGTGGCTCAGCCTCTCCTGGATCCTTTAGGAAGATGCTGTGACACCAAATCCCTGAGCAGCCCCAGGCAGGGCTGCCACCACCTCAGCTCTCTGAACCCCCTCCCAAAACACCTGCATAAAAGCCAGGGAAATTCAGGTGATGACTCTCAAGCACCAAAGCAGAGAGATATTTTCACTGTTTTCCTCAATTCCCTGCTGGTTCTTCCCATAAGAGATCCCCTGGGTTGACACAATGCAGAGTGAGCCTTGCCTGGCTCTGGTGGGTTCTCACAGCACCCAAAAGTTGTCCCTGGGAGCTGAGACCCCTGTGGAAGGTGGGTTATGGGGCAGGTGGTCCCACAGGGCTGGGAGAAGCAGGATGTGATGCTGAGGTGTGGGAAGCCCCCAGGTATTCTCTCCTCCTGCTGCTTTTCCAAGCCAAACTCCCGAGGGGAGATCAGAGCTCATTAATACCTTTCAGGGTGCGTGATGAGGTGTCTCTGCCTTCACTCAGAACACAAAAATCACCTGGAATTCCTGCTTTTTAAGGCAGTTTAAGATACTTTTTCAGAAAGAAAGAAAAAAACCACTGAAATTCTCTTCAAAATAAAAAGGAAAAAAAAACAACAACAAAACCCCCCAGACCAATCCATACTGGGTCTTTGCTGAATGACTGCAAATACATGAATAAAGTGCTTTTTGAAAGCCTTTTTTTTCAAAGATCTCCCTCTGAAGAGCAAGAATGAGGCTCTCCCAGTTCCCCTCTGTCCCAGAGGGCTCTGGCCCCTCTTTTCAGGGCTCTTGATCGTGTTGCCCACACAATCAGATATCAAACTCTGCATTTATTGCTTCTCACTGTGGTTTCCTGCCAAGCAAATTCAGGCACAACCATCTAAAGGTGACACGGTGACACAGCGACTTCCCCAGCGAGGGAAAATTAACAAAACAAAGCAGAATTATTCAAATTGCCCCTGCACAAGGGAAAGCAGCAGCCTCCCCTTCCCAGTTCACTGAGGTGCCCCATGTGGAAAAGCAGCAACTTTGGGGTTATATGGAATTTAGCAGATTAGCTCCATAATCTTTTCTTTTCACCCTATTATTTCATGCCTTATAATGGGATTTTCTGATGTCTCACAAGATATAAACCCATATGAGACTGACTGTCTTCTGTGTGGCTTCTCTACTGTCTAGGAAGGTTTGGGTTGGTGTAACTCCCTAATAAAGCTGCTTTTGTCTTCTTGGTCATCTCTTTTGACCAAAGTCATGCCTTTGAGATCAGCCCTTCTTTTCCCAGCTTAGCTGAAATTGGTCAAGGGTTGAAAAGTATGGCATGTATGGAGCAATAGAGGGAATGAAAGAAAAGAAACCTCATTCCCTGAGAAGACCAAGCTAAAAATACCTGGGATATTTCTGCCTCACCCCCATACATTGTGATAAGTCATTTTTCTGCCTGCTTAAAGTTTGAAGGCTGGAAAGGAATGGAAGCAGAATGTTAAGGTGACGAGGAAACTCTTCCTGCCCTCTCCCTTCCCCTGGTGAGGACACAGCCAGCCCTGCCAGGATGGAGAACCCATAGAATGCACTCTCCTGTTCCTGGAAAGGAGAAAAATTGCCCAATTCTTGGAAAGGTTCTGCTCCACATGAGGTGAAATCCCTGGCCTGTGGCTCCACACCTGGCAGCACCAGGAGACAGGTCACCTGGAGTGGTACCACACCTGGGATGGGGCTGGAAAGCACCCCAGGAGGAGCAGGGGAGCAATGGGACTCCACAGGGGATGGAACTCGATAAGGGATGGAACTTGATAAGGGATGGAATCCGATAAGGGACGTGCCTTGGCTCCAGCTTTTGGGGCCTGACTTGCTGCTGTTTGTAATGCAAATAACAGGGTTTGATGCTGACATTGTTGGCTGCAGGAGTCACAGCATCTCCCAGCAAGCTGCCCCACAGCCAGCCAGACCAGTCGAGGAGCTTTGCTAATTCTGCAGCAACACAGGTAATTGAGGAGGTGAAAACTCTGGAGGCTGAAGAGCTGCACAGGCACAAGGAATGTGCCCAGCTGGCCCAGAGCATGGGGCACAGCCCCTTTCCAGCTGAGCTGAGGTGATACCACCCCATGAAATGTGTCACCAGCCGAGCATTTCCCAAAGGCTGGACAGTTAATTACGTCGGTATGAGGAGCAGTGAGTCCCCTGGGCTTGTTCCATCACCAGACTTTCACCTCCCTGTCTGAGCTGGGAGCAGAGAAGAGCAGGGAGCCTAGGCTGGGTCCCTGTGTCCCTGTGTCCCATCCCAGCTCTGCTTCTCTCTCCTTTTCCCTAAGCTGGTGCCAACATTCCCAGCCTCAGTTGTTTTCCCCGTTGCCCACACTGGGGCATCACTCACCTCTCCCCTGATTTGTTCCAGGTGCAAAGCAAATAGAACCAAAAAGGACAAGCTGCCTGCAGGGAGTTTAAAATCTAGAACGGCCCAGCTGCAAAGCCATGAGTGAGCTGCCCAGCTGGGATTAGGCTGATTAAAGTGGAATTTAGGAATTCTCCTAAAACCAAGGCTCTGCTGCGATTTCCAGGATCATTCTGTGTTTTCAGTTTGAAACAGGGGTGACACACCTTCCTTGCAGAGTGAATTTCAGCATGTGTGACACAAGAACTGACCGAAGCACCCAAATTCGTTTGGCTTCTAGTAAAGAAAGAGCTGCAGTTGTTCTTTATTTGAGGCATTTTTGCAGTTGTTCTTTATTTCAGGCGTTTTTGCAGTTGTTCTTTATTTTGGGCATTTTTGCAGTTGTTCTTTCTTCTTTCAGGCATTTTTCCTGCATGCAGCAAACTGGTGGCAGTCCCAGCCAGCACAGCTCTGTCAAACACCACGGCACAACCGATTTACAGGACTCTGGAACAGCGAAGTGCTTTGGGCAGTGGGTTTGGAGCAGCAAGGACCCAAAGGGCTCTTGAGAGGGCAACAACGAATTTGAAATAATTGCAGCACGAAACCTTCCTCCATCTGATGCTGGAGCCACAAGGGATGTGCTCGGGGTTTGGAACATGCAAAGGACATTCCAGAGGGAGCATCAAAAGGGTAAGAGGTGTGTGCTTGGGGCTGTGCCCTGAGGATGCCAACACCCATGTGACAGGGGCCAAGAATCCACCACAACCGGGGCAGAGGGATCCTCTGGAGGACAAATCACCCTGGGGGGAGGTCCAAGGGGCTGGTTTGGGGGGAGAGACAAGGGGTTGAAATTTGGGGGGGTTACGGAAATACGGAATGAGCTCAGGGATTTTGTCTTGGTATAACTAAGGGCCTCCAGTGACCCTGCTGACCCCCCAGTGTCCCCCCAGTGTCCCCTCAGTGTCCCCTCAGTGTCCCCTCAGTGTCCCTGCTGACCCCCCAGTGTCCTCTCAGTGTCCCTGCTGACCCCCCAGTGTCCCCCCAGTGTCCCTGATGACCATCCAGTGTCCCCCCAGTGTCCCCTCAGTGTCCCCCCAGTGTCCCCTCAGTGTCCCCTCAGTGTCCCTGCTGACCCCCCAGTGTCCCCTCAGTGTCCCTGCTTACCCTCCAGTGTCCCCTCAGTGGCCCTTTAGTGTCCCCTCAGTTACCCTGCTGTCCCCCAGTGTCCCCCCCAGTGTCCCCTCAGTGTCCCTGCTGACCCCCCAGTGTCCCCCCAGTGTCCCTGCTGACCCTCCCGTGTCCCCAAGAGAAGCCAGTTGAAGACTCAGGAAATCATTTGGTGTTTTAATTGCTGCCTCCAGGACTGAGGGAAGGGAATATCCCCACACTGCTTGGGAAGTGGAGCAGGGACAAGCCAAGGTAGACTCAGCTTAAAGCAGGGATTGTTATTTTAAAAGAAAAGCTTTATTAACAGTGTTTAAATTGTCTACCAAGGACCCAAATACATAACATTTGTGTGCATTGATTCCTCTGCACGTCCTTTGCATCCAATCTTTCCTTATAAGAAGCTTTATGGATTGGAAAGGCTAAAATACACAAAAATACATATTTTTGTTCTTAACTGTGTTACAGTCATTGTTCTCCAGACACCCAAATTTGGGACCTTCAGCTTTTTGGAGTCATTTCTGGCCATGTGTTCTTGGCAGTGGCACCAGTGCAAAGTCCAGCCACCTGGCATTTTATCCCTGCCATTTCTGGGCAAGGAAATTCCTTCCTTGGGAGGGAGAATCTCAGGCACATTTTCCTTAATCTCCCTTTTCTCTTAGAAAGCAAATCTTCTGCCTTTCTGCACTGCCAGGATAATCAGTGCTGCTGCTTCTTTAGTCACATTATTTTGACAGAGGTTCGGACCTTTCCCTCGACAGGAATTCTCCTTTTTTAGGTATTTCTTTCACACGTGTCCCACTTTCTCCGGGACTGGGCCCTAAGAAACAGGAATTTCTTTTCAGTGTAGATCCCAAAAATAAACTCTGAGGGATAATTAGAACTATTCTAGAAACAGATGAGGAGAAAAGAAAGAAAATAAATATATTCATAATTTAAACCCCAGTCTGTGTAGCTGTAATTACACACTGGCTGCACATGTATGGCTTTCACCAGTGCTACAAGAGTGTTAATTGGGTATTTCTGTGATTAATTAATTCTTTCCTTGTCGGCTTTAACATTATTCCTAGAAAACCCTGCTCTGTGTGAGATCTATTGGGTTTTATTCCTGTCTTCTGGAAACTCTTTCATCCTCTTGCAAGACAGAGCAAAGAGGTTTCTGTTCCACAGTTTTATTTCCGATGGAATCGAGCACTCCCAGAGGGGTGTTGTTTGTCCTCACACACCTCCAGGCTGGAGGGTTTGTTAAATATGATACAGTTCTTTGGTAGATTAATCAAACAAAGTTAATAAACAAATGAATAAGAACTGGCATTGTGGAGTTTTAGTTCTGATCAAACTGCCAGGAGGGCTCATCTGTAACATTGCCCTCTGCTTTTCCCTTTCTCTCTTTCTCCCCTTGAACAGCCATTTGGCACTGCAGAATTTCTAGCATTTCAGAGCAGATGTAAAAATACCTCCTTTTATACTTCTCCACCTTTGTGATGAATAAGGGGAGTGCAGTGACTGGCCTGAGACGTGATTCCTTTGAGAATTAGGAAGGGTTCCATCCCACCTTCCCCCGTGACCCCAAGGCAGGACATTGGGAGAACGAGGCACTGCAGCTCCTTATAAATCCCAGCCTGAGCTCCAGGATAATTTAATCCCCAGGAAGGTTGGGACATGTCCTGGGAAATGCAGTCCTGCCCAGGAGCTGATGGATAACTTCAGATCATGCTGGGAAGAGAGGCAGCCCAGGGCTTTGTGGGGGCAGAGTTGTATTTACTGTGACTGCAGAGAACCCTTTCCCAGCAGGAACCAGAACCCCGAGTGCAGCTTTGGAACCTTCCTGGATTTATGAGCCGTGTTCGATTACATTTTTAATTCTTTCCCCATACACAACAATTTTATGGCCTTCCCACCTATCAAAGCCCCATAAAAACAGGACTCTGCCACTCCACAGAGACTTATTTTTCCAAGACTTTACGGACTTACTATTAAAGCCCATTTCATGTGTCATAAATTTTTATATCAAACATTCCTCCCTGGCTTGCTTTGCTGTCGGAATGACATACTGGATCTTATTTTAAAGAGAAATTAAATCCTTTCAGCCCCATTGTCCTTATTCCAGCTGTCACCCTGGAGGACCTCTGTAAAACATCTTTTGATGGGCAGAGAAAACAAAGGGCAGAGTTATCCACAGTTTGGCTCTTTGCTGCTTAAATGTGCAAATGTCATCGTTGTTGATCTCCTGCTTCTCTTCCCGGGCAGAGTTTAACCTCTGAAATGGAGGGTATTTATCAATATATTCAAATGGCTGGAGAAGGGGAGGCTCTGAGTACACTAAAGAGTCATTTCTGCTGCAATTCTGCCACGGGTTCTGACAGAAAGCAGGGCCTTGGACCAAGATTTAGATGGCATCAAATGATACAGAGCAGGGCCTTGGACCAAGATTTGGATGGCATCAAATGATACAGAGCAGGGCCTTGGACCAAGATTTAGATGGCATCAAATGATACAGAGCAGGGCCTTGGACCAAGATTTGGATGGCATC
>JAWWMP010000011.1:1857963-1878726 GCA_035047865.1 Dendrocincla tyrannina | reverse complement strand
AGCTCTGAGCCCCTGGGGCACATGAGAGGGATTGAAAGGGAATACCATGGCATTCCCTCCAGTTCCACAGCAGCTCTCAGTCCCTGGGGCACATGGGAGGGATTGAAAGGCTCCCTGTGCCTTGTCTCCTGAGCTGGAGTCAGGAATTCCGTGCTCACCTCAGGGCTGGCAGGAGACACAGTTTTGTTTTGTTTCATATCAAACTGATGCTGCTTCTGTGGCACCATCCAGCACTGGGAGCAGGGATCCTGTCCCATTGGGAGGGATGGCACAGGGGACACTGAAGGTGGCATCACCTGTACTCCTAAAATGTCTAAAAATCCCCAGTTTGAATTGTGGTACTGATAAATACAAGTAAGGCAAATGCCATCGAGCATCATTGGTTCTCCACTGACTTTGGGTGCTGCTGCTGCTCTTGCAGTGTTAAACCACTTACAGAGGTAAAAGTAAAATATTGTGAAGTTTTTAGAATCCACAAGTTAAAGTGCTGCATCAGCCTGAACAGTGTTTGCTGCAGAAACACCAACACCACACCCTGAAAATACAGGATTTAGTGTCCAGCTGCCTCTCAGGATGCAGGACAGCCCTGCTTTGACTCATGTGGGTATGTTGCTAATGTAGCTGAGGCTTGTCTTACACAGAGAAGCATTTAGTAGTGATTATACTGATGAAAAAAACCCCTTACCCACCTTTCATTTCCCCAAGTAGATTTTTTAGGCCTCTGTACAAAATTCCAAGTTTACAGCTGAGAATGTTCTGCTGGAATTTGGCACCTGCAGAGCCCAGAGCTGCTGCCCCTTGCTGTGCTCCAGATAGTCATAAATGACCTTTCTAAACCTGAGGACTCCGAGCAAAACTAATCTATCCAGTTAATACTGAGCTGAAGGTTAATTAGTTTGATTCCTCTGGTGCTGACTAGACAAGGTTTAGGGGAGGAGCTGTTTATTATACAGAGTTTTCCCTTGGGTAACTCAAAGTTTCAGGTATCAGCTGCCTCCAGTTTCATAGGATAGTCTGGGTGCTCTGGTGAGCAAAATGTGTGCAAAGGATGCAGCTGAAGCCTTTGTAGAACCATAAATAGGGGGCTCAAGAGCAATTCCTGAGGAATGGTTTGAAATGGTCAGCTCCTGTGTCTGGTCTGCTCAGTCCTAAGGAACTCAAAATGAGATGGTCCTTCAAGTCCCTCCCAACCCAAACCAGTCTGTGATTCTGTGAATTAGTTGAGCAACAGGGAAATAAAGCCCTTTTTTCCTGCATTAAAATGGCCAGCCCTGTATGGAGGCAGTTCTTGTAAAGCTCAAACCCTTTGACAGGGCAGACTCCAGAGTGGTGCAGCTCCGAAGGGAGCAGGGGCTGGAAAATCAGCTGTGACCCTGCCCTGGGGGAATGCTGCACCACTTCTGCCCAGTGTGGTGGGCTTGAAGGGACCTCAAAGCCCATCCAGTGCCACCCCTGCCACGGGCAGGGACACCTCCCACCAGCCCAGGGTGCTCCAAGCTCTGTCCAACCTGGCCTTGGACACTGCCAGGGCTCCAGGGGCAGCCCCAGCTCCTCTGGGCACCCTGTGCCAGGGCCTGCCCACCCTCCCAGGGAGGAAGGAGATCCCTGTCCTGCCAAAACTTGGGATCCCTGTCCCTGCTGCCTCTGCCTTGGGCAAACTCTAAATACTTAAAAAGCAACCAGAGTGGAACAGGCTGCTTGGACACAAAGGGACATTTGGGAACTATGGAGCAAAGCTCCACACTCCTTCAGCATCCCTAAGGAAAGCAATGGAGGGGTAGCAGGAACTCAGTGGCACATCCTTCAATCAGGTTTTACTTTCAATTTGACAGAAATCTCATAAAATTCCATTATTTACTGTGCATCCAGACACCTGTGAGTTACTTGCATTGAAGTGCTTCAGCAGTGCTAGGAAAGATAAGGCAAAACTTAGGGGAATGTTCCCAATGTCCTGGGAATGCTGCTCACAGGGAATGCTGCTCCTGCCTCTGCAGCACGTGCTGCTGCCTGGTTTAGATGGAATTTGTTTGTTCCAGAATGCACACGAAGCATTTCAGCATTTTAACTCCTCTGAAATAGCATCCAGGCTGGAAATTCCACACTGGAACCCCCTTTGCTCCCAACCCAGCAGCAATTTCCAAACATCTTTGCCCAATGGATTATTATTATTATTATCATCATTATTATTATTATTATCATTATTAACCTTCTCAGGTCAGAAACCCCGATTTTCCTATCAAAATCACAAGCCCTTGGAATTCTGATTTACTGCAGCTTTTAACCCACTTGCTGCAGGAGAGAAAACCTTTAGGATCTGGAAAAGATTAAGGCATTTTCAGTATATGGCAGATGCAATAAAATTTGGGCCCATCCCTGAGTTCAGTTCTTAGATTAGCTCGTGGTCTTAAGGTTTCTTACCTCTTGCATGGCTGCTCAGGCTGAAAACTTCCCAGGTAATGACTTTCAGCAGGAACAGGAGCTTAGTTGGGAATCTGACAGCCTTTTAAGCAATAATAAGGTCAGACTCAAATACAGATTGGGAAATGAGGGTTTGGTCAGAAGAGCAGGAGTGTTTTCCAGTGTGATTTGGTGCCGAGTTGCTGTCCCTGAGGGTGACAGTGAATGTCCAGGAGGTCACTGTGGGCAACCTTGGTAAGCTGGGAGCAGTGTGAGCACTGGGCACAAACCCCCAGGCCCTGCAGGTGATGGGGGTGTCCTGGTCACCCTCCCTTCTCCCTCACCACGAGCACCCTCTGCTCTGTTTCCTGAAGGCTGCAGAGTCATAATTCCATTTTTTGGGGGGGGAAAGCAATACAAAGTGTGCTGCAGTATCTGTGTTCTCGTGGCAAATAAGTTCTTTCTGAACACATGGCATGGCAGGCTTCTAAAAATCAGAGGGGTTTGGGTTTTAAGATGTATAAACAGTCCTAGAACAAGTCAAACATTTCTCACAGAGCTCTCAGGATCTGCCCTCAGAACAATCAAATCCCAGATCCAAAACCCCTGGCACAGCTGTAGTTTTACCTGTTTCCTGGAAATACAAGAGCATCCTTCCCTCAGTTACCAAGATTGTATTTTCAGCTATTTAACAAAAAAAACCCCTTATTTTTTAAATCTTTGAGCTAAGCACCCATCCTTAGAACACTGACATCTTGTCTAGAGAGTGTTGTCCCCCAGACCTCACTTTTATACCTAAAAAACAAACAACCCCTCCTCTAATTGCATCCCAACCCCACGTGCAGCTGTTGGAAAGAGCCCCACTCAATCCTGAGCACAAGGGAATGCAGACACTGGTGAAACCTCCCCCGTGGCCCTGGAGGTCTCTGCACCTCCTGGGCTTTGTCTCTGGGAGACACTGTGGGATTGTGGCAGGCAAGTCAAAGCCCTGGGGACACAGGATGTCACCGTCGTCCCCTGCCCGTGTAGAGGATGTGTCCAGGTTAATTATGTTCATGCCATTGCAAACTCTGTATTGTTGTCTCTTAGAAGTGTAAACTACTGAAAACTGGGCCTTGCTGATATGAATAAAGTGATTAAAAACCGGTCTTTACACACGGGGCAGAGTTTGTCTTCTTTAAAAATAAATACTGGGATTTCTTCCTTTTCACATTTTAGCACGGGAAGGAAGGAAACTAATTTAGAAACAGGCATAAATAACAATGGAAATGATTCTGGTTTCATCTTGGGATGCATCAGTACACACAGAGAGGTGTTGATGTGTGTGGGGGTTGATTATCCCAATGTTTTTGGGATGTCTGATAACCAAAGTGCACAGGAGCTCCACTCCACCTGCCCTCCAGGAGTCTGTGAACACTGTCAAAGACTCCAGAGCCACTCTATTTTACAGGTACAGAGACACCCACAAAAAGTGCACCCCACTGGCAGAATTGCCCATCAGCTCCTGCAGCTCCCACAGCATCCCCAGGCTTGGGACACTCCTGGAAGAATTTGGGCAGCATCTTCAAGGCTGGTTTCTTGGTATAAACATTGTTCCTGGGTGGCATTTCATCCATTCCAGAAGGTTCAGGCAGAAATCCCTACAGCTGACCATGTGGGCAGTGCATTCCAGAGTGTCCTGAGAATTCCAAAATACCCTGAGTGTGTGGGATGCAAACATGGGAAAGTGCTTTGCGAATTCCTGGTATTTTTATTTCAGAGCACTGGGATATTCCAAGGAAATGCTGCAGAGTTGTCAAAGTCACGTCTAGAGGTGGTTTTTGCATTGCCCTGCCCTTGAAATGTTTTTAAACCAAAAAACAGGTTGATATTTCTGCATTAATCCAGAATCAAAGGCAAGTCTTGGAGCTGTTGGATGACAAACCCTGCCAAAACTCGATGAGTTCACTCGGTGTAAGGCCATGAACTGCAATCAGATGTCTGTACTTACAGACATCAAAATTAATTTTATACAGAAAGAACTGTTCCGCATCTTCTGGCACACTGATGTTGACTTTAAGGAGGTGCAAGCAAATCCCAACATAAACATCCTCAAATTTCACGGGTTTGACGTGGCTCATGAGGTCATAAATCCTCAGGGCCAGCTTGCCATGCAGCACGTAGCCCAGCCCGCCGCAGTAGGGAGGGTACAGCCTGAAGGGATACTCCTTGTAGGAGACAAACCTGCTCTTGACAAGGCCCCTGTAGGCAAAGTTGTCCACGAAGGGGTAACCAGTGAAAAGGTCCTCAGAGGAATTCTGCTTCAGCAGGAATTTCACCAGGTTGGGCGTGTTGATGAAGACATCGCTGTCGGTCTTCATGAGGAACGTGGTGTTGGGGCAGAACTCGGAGACCCAGCGGAACCCCATGATGGTCTTCAGGGTGAGGTTGTCGTAGGTGTCCCTGAAATCCTGCTGGATGATGTCTCCGTAGAGGATGCTCTCATCCTCCACCGACAGCTCTGTGGCCTTGTCCTCTCCCTGAGGGTCCTGCCCCAGCAAGAACAGGGTCAGGACTCGCTGGCCCCACCAGGAGCTCCGGGAGCCCCACGTTGTCCTGATGGCCTGCCTGGCCCTCACGTCCCTCGGTCTGGAGGACACCAGGATCACCAGGAAGGGGTTGATGTCCCGGCACTGCCAGAGCTCCCGCAGCGTGAAGAGGTAGTTCTGCCTGTAAATGGGTTCATACTCATAGAAATACATCAGGTTCACCTTCTCGAGCCCCATGTTGGGAGAAAAGGTTATGTACCACATGGTCACCGTGGAAAACACCAGGAGAAACAGAAACACCCATTTCAGGGGTCTCATGGATGTGGCAGCCCCTGGGACCAGCATCATGGTCAGTGTCTGTGGAAGGAACTGGTGGCCTTCAGAATCCCTTACAGTCCTGCAGCACCTTTCTTGCTGAAAAGAAATTAAGGAGTAGCATTCAGTGTTACTCAAGTACCACCTTGTGGTTAATGTGCCAAAGGCAAATCCAAGCCTCCTTATCCAGCTGCCTCATCCTGCACTCCATGGATCACAGCAGAGCCACTGCTGAGCATGGTTTGGATTGAAACCTGTCACCTTGGAAACCCTCCCTGAGCTCTGCTGGTGTGGAGTGGGGTGGTCCCAGAGATCCCAGCACGTCTCCAGTTCCACCCCGAGGAAGGAACACGGGGCACAAAATCCAAAGGCTACAAAATGCCCAGCAAATGGATGTCCAGGGGCTTCCAAAAGGGGTATTTTCTCTGAACACACAAGTGCTGCTGGTTTGTGTGAGCTGGGGGCAGCCAGCCAGGACAGCAGAGGCACACACAGGTATTTCAAACCCACCACAGGGCTGAGCAGCTGCTTGTTCTGAAGGAGGAAGAAGGTAAAAACCAGCTTCATCCAATCAAGTGATTTAATAAAGCCATTTTTGACCAAAATCATCACCATTTTTACCATTAGCCAGGTCATTTTTGGATTTGACACACGCACACACCTTGGCCTGGAGCCCCAGCTCCTCAGCAGGTACTTCCAGACCCCATGGAATCCGTGCTGGAGCCATTCCCACAGTGCCAGGACCAGAGATTCCAACCAGGACATCTTCACAACACTCAGTTTAAAAGCAGCCCCCAGTCCTGTGCCCTCCTACCACTGTTTACTGTGTTTCTGTAAAAAACTGCACGTGCTGTGAGCATATATGAGGCATCTTTAGGAATTCCAAAGGATTTCTGATGTTTGCAGGAGTGATATTTACCCTGCCCTGTAAAGCACTCACAGAGACACAGGAAGGAGGATGGAAGGTTCAGTTTCACAGAACAATTAATTACTCTTTATCTTCAAAAACATCACCACGGGGCTTCTAAATGTGTTACATTTGACAAATAAATCCAAGGCCCAACAGCACACAGGAATCCAAGGGAATTTGATTTGCCAGAGCCCACGTGCCTGGTATTTGTGTGAGGGATCTGACTTTAAATTCATCAGCCTTTACAGGGAGAATTTGGAGCACATTTCAGCAACGATGTATTTGAAATGGATTTAAAGTAATGTTATATAAATAACTATTTAATAGAAGAATTTGGGACTGGTCCCTCTCAAAACCAGTAAGAAACAATAGGAATCTTCCCTTTATATGCACCAACCTGACTTTTAGTGAACGATAAGAACATAAATACTGGAAGAAAATAACCTAACTTTAAATATATTTATCAGTGGTTATTATTTGATATTATTTAACATTTATCAGGGTTTGATGATGAACTTAAAGTAAAAGCATGCCACAGTTTGATCAGATCCTGGCTACCTAATGGAACAAAACCCAAGGATTTTGATTTTTATGGCAGTCACCCTCGTGGATCACTAACCCCTTCACACAGGCAGGAAAAGAGGCAAATCCAAGGGGAAACCCCAAACACAACCCTCAGAAAATCCCCATCTCCTCCTGTTTCAAATGCTCAGAGCAAAGGCAGGAGGTGGAAGTCGTGGTGCAGGTGCAGCCCTTGAGCTCCCCAGGCCGGGTTCTCCACCCCCTCCAGGCTTTATCTGCTGGCAGTTTTCCCCTTCCAGCAGGTGCACCAGGAGCAGCACCGGCTCAGGAACTGCTCCTTCCAGGGAACTGCTTTCATTTTCTCCCAGGTTGGCACTGAGGTTGTGCCAACACGAAGAATGGATGAACTCTGGGACCAGTGTGAGGCACCACATGCTGAACACGCTCCGTGGGGATTTGGGATCCATCTCACACTGTGCTACAGCCCGGGAATTAGGGAGTGTGGACACGCTTGGCAGGAAAAAGGGGCAAAATGCTCATATTTGTTAAGGACTAATAATTCCAATAACCACGATACAGTCCAATTTAAAGACTTTAAAGTATTGTAATGTGAGACGAACACAAAAATCCTTTGTAAAGCTACCGACAGAAATAAGTTGGAAGTATATTCCCGTTGGATGGAGCCCTGAGCAACCTGCTGTCCCTTCCCCTGGCAGGGCGTGGAAGGAGATGATCCTGAAGGTCCTTCCAACCCCAACCGGCCGCTCATTCCATGTTTTTCTCCATGTGACTCACAACCAGTGGAAACTCCGGGAAGTTCTGCAAGCCCCCGGTGTACAACGCTCCGATATAACAACACTTTAGGAATTATTGTACTTTTAACAACCACCTGCTGTCCCTTCTGGCTGTTCTGTGTCCCGGGCACTTTTAGGTATACCATGGATTAAGGAGAGCCGTGGGATCGCTGCGAGGGGCTCTGCCGCCCTCTGCCGAACCCAGGGGACCACTCAAAGCCATTCCCATCCCAATCGCTGCTCGCCCGCACCGCGGCTTTGGGGCATCCCCCGCGCATCCCTCGGCCCGTGGGTACCACTCCCATTCCCGCTCCCATTCCTGCTCCCACTCCCATTCCCATTCCCGGTCCCATTACCTTGTCCCACTCCCTCCTGGGCTCCTGTCGCTGCTGGGACTGGGAAGGGCGCCTCCTCTTCCGTCTCCCCGCCCGATCCCCGCCTTCCCCTCCTTCCCAGCCCGCATCCCGAGCTTTCCTCCGGCAGGAATGCCGAGCCAGGGACCTGCAGGGACCTTCGTCGCCCTGCTGGAGCGGCCCCCGGGAGGATTCGCTCCATCCATCCCGGTGATTCCAGGAAAGGAACCACCTGCCGGGGCACCTGGGCGAGCCGCAGAGCTCCCCTAAAGCTGCCCGCTTTGCAGAAGGGTTACCGTGCACTTGGGGCGCAGATCAGTCGGTGCCAAGTCAGCGCTCCGGGGTTTATTACTCTGCGTTGTGCAACTGGACCTACAGGCAAACCCTCCAGGGGCGAGATAGTCCCGGCCGGGTGGAGCAAACACCCCTTTGGCCAAAGCACAGGTGGCTGTGCCATCCTGCCCGGAGCTCAGGGCACAGAGAGGGGGCACACGCTGCCCCGGGGCTTCACCTCGCACCGGAGCAGCACCGGGAATCCTCCCTGGAAGCGGCTCTGGACCACAAGAGCTCGCTCAGAACCAAACTGGTGCACACTGGGGCACAGCTGGGAATGGGTGCCCTCCCAGAGCAGCTGTTCTGTGCTGGCCTTCGCATCAATTAGGGGGTAAAAAGTGATGTCAGAATTAACAGTTGTGGCCATAAATACGGAGCACAGGTGGAGCCAACACAGGGCAGAGAACCGTGAGTGATCCTCACATCCCAGCCCCATCCATCCCGCCAGGCTTTGCCCTTGCTCACCATCTCCAGATTCCATCCAACTGCACGCTGTTTTCCAGGGAATTCTGATTCATATGGCTGCATTTACACATTGCAGAGTTCCCTGCCTCCTCATCTTTCAGTTCTTTCATATACATTGTTTATAAAGAGACACAAACCCTTTCTTCCCGGGTTTAATAACTCATGACCTGCTCCTGCAAAAAGTCCTACACATAATCCATACGTGTTATTAATCCATAATCCACAGTGTTATTAACCATGAAAAATGCCCAGCGCTGAGCACGTCACTGTCATCTTTTGTTGCCCCCAATTAGTTCTGGTCGAACCCTTTTAGCTCCAGGAGATACCAGGTTATAACTTGTCTGTCAAGGCTGAGGTTTGTTTTACATAACGTCTAATATCTGAGCAATCCATGTCGTAATTATTGAAATGATTGTCCTATCAGTCAGCACCTTGTTTGGCCACCAAGACCTTTACGTCTTTTTGCTGATGATGTAATTTCTGAGGCAAAGACGAATGGTTACCTGGGTGTGAGAGCAAGTCAGTACTGCAGTACTTGGGATGTGTCAGACCAGCCCAGCGTAGGTCTATCCTACCTGTAGTGTCAGAAAAATAATGGATTCAGCAGGAATTCCATAATATTAGACTAAATTTTCTATCTCCTCTTTAGAATCCTGGCAAAAAAAAATGATCAAGGCTCAGTTATTTCCCTGATTCTTGTCCCTTCCCTGAAGGAAACCATCGTGGACTGCTGGGCGAGCACAGGGCAGAGCAGAATGAAGGGAACAGAATTGTTTCCCCTCAGGCAGCACAGCCTCAGTGCTGACTGGTTCACAAGGGCTTTATTCAGTCGCTGTGTCACCCTGCAGCCTGCAGTTAAACTTGTTCATACAAACAGAACTCACCGGGTTTACAGCCCTGACGTGGGCAGAGGCAGCCGGGTGGAGCAGAGGTGCTTTTACCGGAGTTTTACATGGATTGAGTCCCCGTTGGGCATGGGGAGACTCACAGGACAAACCACCGATCACAGAATCACAGAATGTGCTGAGCTGGAAGGAACCCGGCAGGATCATTGAGTCCAACCCCCAGCCCTGCACAGGGCACCCCAGGAATGACACTTTGTGCCTGAGAGTGTTGTCCAAACCCTCCTGGAGCTCTGGCAGCCTTGGGGCCGTGCCCACTGCCCCTGGGGAGCCTGGGCAGTGCCCACCACCCTCTAGAGGAAGAGCCTTTCCCTGAGATCCCACCTAACCCTGCCCTGACACAACTCCAGCCATTCCCTTGGGTCCTGTCCCTGGTCCTAAGAGTAAAGAGATTGGTGCCACCAGACTCGAGGTAAGATCAATTTGTTGCTGGGAGATGAGATGCACTGATCAATTGGGTACCTTGTCATTTTGTGGACCGATAAATAAGGACAAACCCTAAGATTTCCCCTCCTCCCTGGCTGTGTTTATATTCCCTTTCTTTCCCCAAAGGGTGTGGGTGCAGGGACTGACCCCTGAGCATGCGCTGAGCCAGAGCAGACGTTTCCCCAGAGCACGGACCAGGGAGCACCCAGGCTGCTGGTCCTGGCAGTGTTGCTGCTGTTCCAACCTGCTGGAAGGCAGTAACCTTTGTGCCCATGACCAATGGGTAGGTTATTCACGGCGGTCCCACCCACAGGCTTGGCACGGAGGGTGCACCTCCACAAGCACCGCCGGCCTGTTATCAGCCCGATAAAAGCCACGGGTGTTTGCACAGAGGGTTTACTGACTGCACAGCACAGAGCTGCTCTTCTCCTTCCTCGCTCTTTGGGCTTCTTCTCACGGAGGAGGAAAGACATCCATGCAAATTGGCTTCACGGGAGAGAGCGGATCTGCCAGCCTGGCTGGGAGAGAGAACTCCACGGCGTCAATGGGCCACCAGAACACCAAACCCCCTCGAGCAAAGCCAGCCAATATAGTGATGCTTGGACTTGATTCCGCCGGAAAATCCACACTGTTGTACAACTTCAGGTGTAAGGGTGTTTTTGTAACCGTTCCAACCATCGGCTTTAACGTCGACATGATCGAAATGAAGAAAGGTTTTACACTGACGTTTTGGGACGTTGGAGGACAAGAGAAAATGAGGCAGCTCTGGGGCAATTTCCTGGAGGACACAGCCGGCCTGTTGTACGTGGTGGACAGCTCTGATAAGCGACGGCTGGAGGAGTCGAGGAAAGAGTTTGAACTCATCCTAAAGAACGAATCCATAAAAAACGTGCCCGTCGTGGTGCTGGCCAACAAGCAGGACTTGGCCGGAGCTTTGAACGCCGAGGAAATCACCAGGAGGTTGAAGATGAAGAAGTACTGTGGTGACAGGACTTGGTATGTGCAGCCCTGCTGTGCCATCACGGGAGAAGGGCTGGAAGATGCTCTCCGAAGAGTGGCCACCTTCGCCAAACAGTACACCAGATCCAAGGAGTCCTTCAGAATCCTGAGGGAAATCGATACGCTTTGAGGATTTCTAGCATCAAACTCTGGTGGATGTTAATGTATTTTGTTGGACAGACTAAATCTGGACATACTGGACTCTGGAGAACTTTTATACATGCATATTTATAAATACCTGTGACAATATTCAAATCTCCTGCTATACCTGCAGATGCTTCTGAAATAGGACTCTGCAACATTTTAATCTTTTTGTGTGTTCACTCAGTGTTATTCAGCTCGGAAATGTGACTGTTGAATGATGAGAAAGGTGCAGTTGAGCACCTGGAAGCAAAACAGGTGAGAAGTGTTTAAATCCCTTAAGTCATTCTGTAAGATGTAAAAGAGCCAAGCCATTTGTTAAGCAACCATAAAGTGCTGTTTTGTAATAAACGCTCTGTGGATGGATTTCTCATGTTAAAATGGAGTGGGTTTAGAGCTTAAGCTCTTAATTATGTCCAAAAGAATCTGCTGCCTATTACTCCATTCTGGAGACAGTTACCCCAAACAGATTATGACAGGCAGGATCTACAGTTAGTAGAAAATAAATTCCCAAGGAAATTTCTGTGCCGATTTCCTGCTGGCTGAAGGAGGGAATTAGTATTCTGAATGACAGAAGTGAAGGATTGATAACCAGTAGACTAATTGAACTCCATCAACCATGAAAACAGTTTAAGGCTGACAAGTTAGTAGGGCCTGCTCTGTTTAATGCAGGAGAAAAGAGACCATTGACCTCTTGGTTATACAGTCCCAGAAAATCCAGCCCAATTCCTTCTGCCTCCTTGGCAGAGGGTGGGATGCTCCAGAGCTCAGGATGCTTGCTCAGATACCTGGATTTTTTTTTTTACCCCCTCCATTTACCACAATCTTTGACCACAGACAAGTCATTCAATCACTCTGTGCCTCAACAGTGCTCTGGGAAAATGAACTTCCCAGTCATGGGCTCTGGAAAAGTCGTGGCAGGGGGTCCTCTTGTGCACCTTCTTTTGGTGACAAAATGATGATGCCGAGTAATTAATGCAGGAAATTTGCGTTTCGTTCTTACTAATAAACAGGCAGGAAATTCAAGTTCCAGGAGGGTGAAGCAGCAATAAGATCACCCCGACGTACCCTGTTGTCTCATGCATTTATTATTCAAAGACCAAAAAATCATCTGGGGAATTTGCTGAAATAGTAAACGAAGGGAGGTTTCTCAATAGTAGCTGTTATTAATACTGAGACTAATCCCCAGGGGCTGAATCCTGAGTCATGCTGAGCCTCTGTTGCTAAAAGGAGAGCAGGGATCTGGACGCCTCACTGCCTGGGCTGGTGATTTATGTTCAATATAAAATGTCATCTTCTGTCCCTAAAACATCTGTAAAAGTCATTCACGTGAGTTTCCCAAACCCAGCAATTCAACGTTCAAAAATGACATGTTTCAAATCAATACATTTATGAGCATTTGCATGTGCATGGCATGTACTGAATTCTCTTAATCTAATCAGGTATCTCCTATAAACCTCAATTTAGTCCTGTGGCCTCGGGACTCCCTCAGGGAGAAACACTCCTGAGAGGTTTAATGAGGGGCCACCAGGGTCTCTAATTAGACCAGAAGCAAGTTCTAAGGGGAGATATAAAGCCATATAATAAACCAGCTCGTGTAGCTAAAACCAAGACTAAGCTTTCAGGCACACAAGCCCTTCTGCAGGTTATCAAATTAGACTAAATGACAATCACATCAACTTGAAGAAATATTTCACCTTATGCTTCAAAGGAGAGAAATAAACTCGATTCCATTCACTTTACAGAATATCAAGTATTTAAAAACAGAATTTTCTAAGAGCTTGGTTTCCTGGAGAAGTGAAGGCATGCCCATTGTATCTGCCCATGGAGACCCCAACCTTTCAGAATAACTTTGAAGCTTTAAAATAAATATCAATCGAGCTGGCTGGAGGCACAGCTTCTCCAAGGAATTATATGCCTGAAAGTTTAATTAAAAAAAAGTCAGTGAGACAGAGAAAAGTGACCACCCCTGTGCCCTCGGTGAAGGGAAGGATAGAGAACGAATCCCCACGGAGATGAATGTTCCCTCTGAGCCACAGGAGAGCCAAGAGATCATCAATCCAAAGGCTTAATTAGTTCCTCTGCTCCCGGAGCTGGTTGGTCTTTTCCATCCTGCAGGAATAAGCAGAGTCCTGGGGGCTTCCTGAGGATGGGGAGGCACAGGAGATGGACCCTCTGCTCCAAACTGCCTTTCGGAACTCAGAGCAAAGAACCTCCCTGAGTCCTCCGTGGGTTTGGGGAAGTTCCTGAGGCAGGAAAGTGCAGAGGAAGCGGCACTCGTGGCTCAGCCCTGGACGGAGCAGAGCAGAGAGGAGAGCTGGTGCCCCAGGCTCATCCCAGGCCTGGGAATGGTTTGCTATCTGATCCCATCACGTGCTCCGTGCTGAAATCAATAGCAGGGCACTTGCAGAGGTGTTTTACAGCCCCGTCCTGCTCTGCACAGTTTGAGGTCTGGTGGCTGCTCGGCTGAGCACGATGAGCAGAATTGTCTTTGTGTTTCAGAGCACCACAAGGGGGAATTCTGGTGGTGCTAAAAACACAGCCCTGGAAGCAAAATTTATTCCTGGATAAGCTTTTCATCTTCTTTTATTATTTATAATCGTTACAAGTTACTCTCTAAAAACAATTTTAGGATTTCTGAAGGCTTTGAGAAGGTAAGAATCAGAAAAAGAAGCCTGCTGCCCTCTGTGGCAGTGGAACTGAACTCTGGGAGCTGCAGAGTTGGCATGGGATGAAAGGCCTTCAAGAGTTTGGGTCAGCTATTTAATATTGCTTCAGGTTTGGGAATTTCTTCCATTAGCCACCCTGATGTTCCTTGCATTTTTATCACTGCTTTCTGGCAGTCGTGTGCAAGTGCAAAGTTGCAGAACCACTGCAGCTGTGTTGTAGCTCAAGTGTTCAGTTCTCCAGTGTCTGCTCATGTTCCTGACACAGTTTGCTGTTCCTGTTCCTCTCTGCTGACAGAAGAGTCACCCAAGAGGGGTGGAACACACCTGAGACCGGGAATCCCAAGGGCTTGAAGAAGGATCTGTGAAACCCAGGGCATGCAGGACCCTGTGCCCCCTCAGGGGGATTATCCACCCGGACATGTTCGGATGGGACAATTTGAAAGTCAGCAAATCCAGAGGGTGGAGACCTGTCCTTCTGGCCATTTGTTAAGTGGTATAAAGCCATGATGGGCTTTCTACGTTTTGAAATAACTCATGGAGTTCACTGGACACAATTCCAGTGGGATGAAATGCCACTTTAGGGAAGGTGTGGAGCAGCAGAAGAAACCATTGCAGATTTGCATGGTGACACTCACCCCTCCTCTGCCTGGGAGAGAATCACTTGGGCCCTCTGCAGAATCAGAGGGAAGGGGAATGTCCCAGGAGTGTCCCAGGAATGCAGGACAAGGCCTTTCTAATCTCAGACTGTGCAGGGCTGGGCATTACTCAGGTGTCTCTGGGCTGTCTCCTCCTCATTTCTGACAAGTAACTGAACCAAAGGCAAGACTTTCATGTACCAAGCGAGTTCTAAGTCTACTGCAAAGGGAGACAACAATACCCTGAAGTGCTGAATAAGCATTAAAGAGCTCAAAGCAGGCTCTCTTCCCAAAGCAAGTGACCCAAGCTACAACCAGGCTTCTTCCACTTGTAATTAGCTCAAGTGCTTGTGTTCAGCACAAGGATTCTGGATGTCTCTCTCCAGCCTAGGTTATCCCAGTGTCTGTAATTTGGGATGGAAACTCTTGAGGGTGGAGTCCCTGCTTGCAAAGCACACACCAGACTGACTGCAGGGACCATTTGCAAATGTGAATTCATGAACAGAAACAAGTCCAAACACACCTGATTTTGAAGCAGATTGTGCACTGCCTTGTGTTTCTGTTTCTATAGCTGTGATGATGTTCTTGCACTGCTCCTGCTCCTCCAGGACGTGTCTCAGTGTACCTGTTTCCCCCAGCCAGTGCCAGGTTTGGTTGCCTTGGTCAGCAAGGACAGCTCCCCTTGGGATCACCCCTGTCACCTCCCCACATTTGTGCCCCTCGCCACCTTTCCAGCTGCAGGTCCCCTCCGAGCAGAACCCTGTCCCTCTGCAGGTGTCACAAGGCCTGTTGTCACGGTCTCTTTATCAGATTTCCATGGTGCTGTTGTGCTCGCTCTCGTGCCACTCCTTGTGCTTGGAATTACCCAAACAACATTTACAGTCCCATCTCAGTGGTTTCCTTCAGCTCCTTCCTCAAAGCACTCCTTTCCCACGATGTACGCAAAACTCATGACAATAGCTGTTAGGCCTTTATGACCAAGTCTTGACCCATATCTTTTGATGAGTATTTTTTATTAGTTCCTTGTTCTCCCCATATTTATTCATCTGTTCCCTCGTAGTGCCTTCTTTGGTGCAAAGATCATGTTTATGTTCTGTGTTTCTGCACTGCCTGCCTGATGAGAAGTTTCTAGACCTTATAATAGTGCTATAAGTAACCTGAATCTGGTGAAATATCTGCAAAAATAAGGAATTTTGTGAGTTTAATGAACCATCTAGCTCTGAAACTCGAGCCGTGTGTGTTGTTTCTTTTTGGCAAATATAGTTGGGAAGTGCAGCCACAATTTCATTGATCCAGACAAAGCCTAATCTCCTCTGCCATTCTGCTGGGCTGTTAAAGGGTAACTGTGCCTTGATCAATAGTTTTCAGTTACTTTATCTAAAGCACACACATTAATCACTGAAGAATGTGGGGCTCTCAACATTCCCTTAACTGATTCAGAAGTCTGAGAAGTTCTATTTCTTCCAGGACCATCCGAGATTCCTGTGAAAACCCCTCATATCACCTGGATGCAAAAAAAAATGTAAAGGCATTTTGTGAACAGCTTAATTAATATATGAGACATTAATCTCCCCGTGGGGTAGGCCTCATGCCCAGAGCCCACTGCTGGGGCCATCAGCTCTTCCCAACACAAGGAATGGATTTTTGACTGGATTTATGTGGGTTTGCCTTTGTTGAGGATTTACACTGGAAGGTTCAATATATGTAAAACATATTTTGGTCACGGTATGTTTGTGTGCTCCTCAGTTATTTACATGTTGAGTGTGTACAAACCCAGCCTGAATTACTCTGAAATGGTTAAATAAAATAAGAAAGAGGATGTTACAGAAAAAGAACTTAGGGAGTTAAGCAGGAGGGGAAGTGGGGGGAGAAAATCTACAGCAATACAGTGGGAAAGGGGAAAGAAAAATAAGAGAGAGACATTCTCAGGGCAAAGTCCTGAGTGTCTGCAGGTACACAAAACAATAAAAAGCAAAATCACCTTCCAGCCATCAACCCTTGAGTGGCTTTTGCACCACTCCTGTGCCAACAGTCTGTTCAAAAGCCTTCTCTTCTTTAAAGTCAACATCCAATGTGGACAAACAGGTCGGAACCTCCCTGTGTTCTCTCTGAACAAGTTGCACTGAAGGCAACAGTTTCACAGATTTTAGGAACATGAGACCCTAAAGATGTAACCCTAGAGAAAATATTATGCAAAGAGCTGGCTTACAGTAACTCCAAACAAGATTAAACCTGAGTATGAATATTGAAAAATACAGAAAGTCTTATTATGTGGAAATCAAATATAGTTTCAAATAATTCTTCCATTTAACCTACACAGGAAGACTGTCATATTTCTTAGTTGTCAGCTGTTTATCAAGGGTTATACACCGAGCCTTTCCTTTTGGAAGTTTCAGGTTTTCCACTGACTCATTTGGTTCATTGATTATTTAAAATATAACAGGTAAATTTGTACAGGCTTTTCTTTCTCGTGTGCTGCTGAAAGACCCCACCGAATATTAGGGAAAACCCAAGGCAAACGGCAGAAAATCTTTATCTTATTGAGTGATATTATAAAAAACATTCCTGTATAAATGTTAGTGTTTCCACACTGAGACATCTTGTGGTGGGTCAGGTGTTCTGCAGCTCAGCAAAGCCAACCATGGGGCTGTAATTTCATTCCCAAAGGCTTAAACCACACAGCTAAAAATCCTGTACCTCGCTTTTTTCAATGAAGTATTTCAAGCCTGATAGTGACAATTTGTTAACTATAAATTTCTGTTCTTTAGGTAAAATCCACATTTGTTTTCATTACGCTTTAAAATTAATGTTTCACTGAAATTTCGTCCCAGTGAGTGAGGTCCAAGCTGTCCAAACAAGCAGATTCCTGCACTGGGATTCCCATTACTGTTACTTTTTTTTTCACATTGGTGATTTATAAGAGCCCTGAAAAACAATTCATACCTAAAAGGAGATTTGAATATAAAGAGAAGTAATGAACATTAAAAGATCTCGGGGATCTTCAGTTCCTGAAGCTGCTAAAAGGCTGTTTATTTCAGGAAAATTCTGTGGCTATTATTCCCCCTCAGAAGAGAAGCTGAAACAGAAATATTACCCTTTAGCAGACACCAGAAAACCAAGGCAATGTCAGTCCCAATCCTTGGGAGAATGGGCCTCGTTAGTGCTGCTGCTCAGAGCCCTCATTTTCTTCATTACAGCATCGTAACAAAGAGAGATGCAAACTTGGAGTATTCTCACATCTCTGCTCACCATCAGTCCCCGAGCCTTTCAAAATTCCTTATTCAGTGGTGTACTCGAGTTTCCTTTCAAAAGGAGCCTGAAGCAGAGCCCTGACAATGGCAATCTGCATCTGGCCATTTCCATTTTTGTTGCACTCAAAGATGCATCTTGGATTTGCTGCTGCATTCTGTGCTCTGCTCCCTGGCACTGCAGCCACGACAAAGAGCTTCGATTTGAGATGCCCTCCGAAATGTCTCTGGTTTCATGATCCTCTTAATGTTCCTGTGTCCAGCAGGAAACACACGTTCCCTGCTGCTCCATACCAGCATTTCATTCTCTAAGCATATTGTATTATTAGTTTTTCAAACACAGCTCTGAGGATCAGCCTCCCCTTTGGAAACCTGAGGAAATGTGAGGACAAGAGACTTCCCTTCCTGCAGACAGTCAAGTGGAACAGGATCCAGAACCTTGGAGTTCCCAGGCCTGCCAGCAGATATTAAGTTTTCCTTTCCTTTTAGAGACATTCTGGAACTCCCCCAAAGCCAGAAACGTTTTCTGCCACTGTCTTACCATCAGTGGTGCTACCAGGAGCTTCTTAAGAAGAATTTGTTTTGGCATGGAAAGACTATAGCCCTGGATCTTTCAAGGCACACTGAAATGGCTCATTTCACTAAGCATTTCTTCACTTTTCATCTCTAATTCAATTTTCTTCCCTTGCCTTTAATAGGAAACTGTTCTGTTGAAAAGGTGGAGCAGCTGGAACACAGGCGGGGAAGTGCAGCTCCACAAAGTGCTGACTGATCACCAATTCCTGCTCTTCCTGGGCTACTTGCAGCTGATGGATTTTTGGGATCGACTCCAGCTCTGACACCAAGAAACATTTTTTTTGCCAATGGCCATTTCCGATCTATAAATTTGTCTGATCGAGTGCATTAAAACCCGAACATATCTGGGCTGAATTGTAGAAAACGTCATCAATGTCAATTAAAAGCAATCCTCAAATCAAGGGCCCTGTTAAATAAAAAGTGATATTAAAACAGAACGGCTGAGATCAGAAATAGGCTGGTGCGCTACCCCAGAGACAGCCTTGGAACTCTGAGGATAAATCTGAAGCTGATGGCCCCTCTCTGTGTCTGCAGGAATGTGGGAGCCCTGGGATGATTCTCCAGTCACAGGAGCAGATGTTCAGCTGATGTGAATCAGCAAAGGCCACTGGAGCCCCAGGAACCCCCTTTAATTTGCACCATCTGGGAAGCTGTGCTGCAGCCCCTCTGGAAGAAACCGAATACTGAGTGTTATCACAGAACTAGTCACATGGGAGGTTCAAAAAATGACAGTAAAATTATAGAGGGTCTTTAACTAGGCAAAAAGTGCTCGTTAGGGGGTGGTTCACACTCAAAGAGGCCTCGTGGGGGAGATCCCTGGGGCTGCTGGAATGCTCAGGCTGGAAGGGACACAGGACAGTGCAAATGTTACAGGTTTCAGTACCACCCCCACTAAAGTGCATGTTTTGCGAGGTATAAATACTTCTTTTTTTCTACATACAAGGAAAGCTAAAATACAGTGTAGCCAGTGGTCCTAAATGAACAAACCCAAGGGGAAACACGAACAGGAACTCTGCATCCTTGGACTCCAACAGAAGTGTCCCTGCCCAAGGGAAGAATCCCTGAGTGTGAACGCAGCCAGGGACAGGAGAGCTGTTTAAGTGTCTCTGGGCCAAGCCTTTTATTCCTGCTGTCACCCAAAGGACTTCAGCCAACTTCCATCAAAAATCACCTTCAGGCCTGCCTTTTGCAAAACCCTGTGTTTGCACACCATAAAATATCCTGCCAGCAGGCCAGTGGGCTGCCTTCTTGTTAATACCAACTATGCCATGTGTATAAGGCCCAGGATTAATGGGAATTTTTCCATGTGCAGCACAAATCTTTGCGGCTTTATATAGTACTTTGTTTCTTGTAGTAGGGAGATAGATTTACTTGCTATGAGAAGCCACTTGCAGGAACTCCTTTTACCCAAATATATGTTTAGTAAATACATAGTGTATGTTTTAGTAAATGCATGATATATATTTATATAGATTTAACTAATAAAAAATTCTGCCTTGCATTACTATTTCCCAACCTGAGAAATATCCAAAAATGTCAAAGATGCAGAGCTTTGTACTGTGGTAGCACATGAAGGCTGAACAGTATCATATCCAGAGAACTTGTGTTACATGCATAATTTATTATGTTGCAGGCACCTACATTTAAACAAAAAATATCCTTCCAGGAGAAGCTAATTTAGAATCAAAATATCCACTTGTTTGGGTTTTTTTTTTAAAGACAGCCCAGTGACAGGGGGTCAAGAATTCAGGAGGGAGCTGGACTGTTCTTCAGAATTGGCCTTCTGAGTGTTTTTGCACTGCAGATCTGAGGTAAAATCAAGGCAAAATACGTGGTAATTGTTCCTCTGAGAACCAAACAGATTAATTAGACTCCAGTTACACAAAATGCACTTGATTAACCGCTGATTATGTCTTCAATGAAGTCACAATATAAATTATTCTTCAGATGATCCCAGATCAAAGAGCACTGCAGGATTGTCTTCCTCAGAACATCCATAATTTAGTAAGAGGGAAGCATGTTTTGTATTTCACATGAAGTTGCACAGAGGGGAGCTGTGCACGTCAGAACAGGGTGTTACCCCTGGAGATGCAGGAACGCGACCTTGAGGCAGGTCTGGATTGAAGGAGGATTCTCCAGTGTGATTCTCAAATGGTTACTCATAAAAGAACATGATTATTCTCAGCCCCTTGCCTCTGTCAGTCTTTTTCCAAGAGCACCAGAGGGGAGGTCAGCAGAGATGGCTTCACTGAAAGGTCACTGTCGCTACTTCAGGCACTGAGTCAGTGTGGTCGCTCCAGAATGTGCTGCCTTTCCAATTCCATCCATCCCAAACCACTCACTGTTGTAATCGGGGGCGACAGTGGGAGGTGGGATGAGCAAAGCTGTGGAGAAGGGAGTGATGAAAAGGGTGATGATGGGGGGAAAGGGCTTTTCTTTCGTTTTTCTTTCATAACTTCTGGGCTGGATTTTGGACACTGGAGCCCCTTTAGGCACTGGAAGGGGCTCTCAGGTCTCCCTGGAGCTTCTCTTATCCAGGTGAACACCCCC
>JAWWMP010000011.1:1831828-1854725 GCA_035047865.1 Dendrocincla tyrannina | reverse complement strand
CCGGGGCCGAGCGGGTCCAGCGCCCCGAACGACATGGCCTGGCCGGGCCGCACCGAGCCGGGCCGCGCCCGCCCCACATCGCGGCCTGCAGAGGGGCTCGGTGGGCCTCGGGTCACACAGCCCCGGCCCTGCTCCGTTTGGCCTCCATTTCTCCAATAACCAGCGCTCCGAGCGGCCCCTAAAACCCTGAGTCAGGAATTAGGCCCCGGCCGGGTGTTGTGCTGCGTGCCTCTGAATAAATAACCGGTCGCCTTATGTTGGCGGTAAATGTTTTTTTTTTTTAAAGAGCACGCCATCACTCTTTTCTTTCCTCTTTTTTCTTTATTTTTTTTTTTTTTAATTTAATGTTAGTATTTCCCAGCCCGGTTAGTTGGGGAGCAGCTCTGGCTTCGTAGCACGGAGCCTGTAAACTTTTTGGTGGCCGCACTGCCACATCCGTTGTCTGAGCTGTGAAGGTGCTTCCTAAACGCAGCAGAACAGATATATATATATAATTAACTTGCGGTTTCCTTAGTAAAGAGTCAAATTTTAAAATCGGGGGTCAGTCCTCACCGTGAAACGCTCACCCAGGAGTGCTGGTTGGAGCTTCAAACTGTCAGTGCAGGGTTCTGGGCGAGGGTTTTGGCATTCTCAGGGCTGGTTTTCACTAGCCTTAAAGTGCCCCTGTGTTTTCCATAATATTCCATGAAGGCACTGCAGTATTTCTGTTCCAAAATAAAAGATTCACTCATGTTACTGGCATTAATTAAGACACCAGCCAGGTTTCCCATCTGAGCAATTCAGAGGTCAGCAACACCTCGAATTTTAGCTTAATCACTGTCCAGGCACGTTGATAAAGGAGTTTATTATTTAGTTGTATGCAAAGTTTGGTGATTCAAATCAAAAATTCAAAGTGTTGGGAGTGGGAATAATTAATTTCTGTGTTTACCGACAGGGCTGTGAGGTTGGTTGGTAAGAACTTGCCTTAGGTGTTAATTTGTTTTTATATAAATTTCGTTACTGAGTACACAGCTGCAGGAAGGCTCGTAGAATATGATAATAGAATAAAAAAACCGGGATTAATGGGAGGATGCAGGCTGGAATTCAGCTGCTTTGGTACCTCTGTGCAAAGTTTTAGGGTAAATGGGCCGAGGAAGGGAAGGTTCAAGATGGACACATGCAGGGAAACCACGTGTGTGTGTCAGGAAGCAGCGGATCTCTTCGGTGGTTTTCTTTGATTTGCTTGTGCACTTTAAATGGCCTTTTACCCAGTGAAAACCCACTGCAGGGCCACGTTAAATTTTAGAGATTGACATTTATCCAGCAAATCCTGGAGCATATGCCTGGTACCCAAAATAACCCCCGTGCAGGGCTGGTTTTCATACAATAGCTCGGCTCCTGGCTGTCCTTGCTGCTAATTAACTGCTTACCCATCCCAGTTGTCAGCAGTGTGAGGGACTGGCCCTGGCCACTCTCAGCGAGTGTCCTGGGGTGGGATAACCCCCAACACCCCAGTTCTCGGAGTTCTGAGCACGAAGTTGACAGTTTACTTGCAGAGGAAGCCAACGTCTGATCTTTATCTGCTTCCCTCCTCCCTCTCCTTCACTCCTCCCCCTCTTATCTGAATTTCTGCCTTTAGCCATGTGTTGCTTTTACAAAGAATCTTATTTTTCTTCTCCGTGACAGTTTACAGACTAATAATAAATCCCCCTAATTTTGGTGAATCCCAAATTAATAGGTGCTTCTAGACGCTGTGGTAAAATACAAACCTAAAAGTGTTGGAGTTCCACATTTCTCAGACCAGTCCATTGGGAGTTACTTTGCCAGCAGTTCCTGTCACATTGTCCTCACCTTCCAGGACTTAAATATTCACAGAGGATTTTTGTATTTCTTACAGAAAAACAGGGAATTACTTGCATTTTATCTCTTAAAAGTCCTAAGCATGTATTTACCTTTTTAGATACTTCAAGTTGAACTTTGATTTTTCCAGTCTGTATCAGTGTGCTTGTGAAAATACAGATTCCAGCCTTGAGGAAAGGGAGGGAAAAAGAAAGAAAACCCAACCCACACACACCTGCTTTACATAAGATATTCAGCAAAATTCCTGCCTGTGCTGAAGGATTGGATAAACACTCGAGCAGGGGCACGTTGTAAACAATTGTGCCATGTGTTTGGAGATGACAGATTGGTGATGACACTGGGAATAAAGCAGGAACTGAGACCACAAATACAAAATACCTCCTTGTCCTTTTTTCTTATTTATAGTCCTGCTCTAAGGAATACACAGGATAATAAACTTTTTCATACTGCAAGAGTTTGTGCTGTGAGAGCAGTAATTTGAGGCAGTATCTCTGTGTGTTTTTTAGGGTTTCTAGTCAGGTCTAGTTAAGGCCTTCAAGATTTAAGAGTTGTTAGAGCTGTGGGGAAAAAATTACTGTTGTTACAGCACAAAAAGGAGCCTTAAAAACTGCAGAAGTCACACTTTTTCTTTCTTTAACATCCAACCCCAGACTCTTACTTGAACAAGGGCTTATCTGGACTCCAGAATTAAATTATGCAAATGCTTATCCATTAGGGATCTGGTTAAGGTGACTTTTTTCATCTTGTGTCTTCAATGAGGAGCAGGTTTTACTTGGGCTTTTTTTTTTTTAACCTTGAATAAGAAAGGATGAGCTGGTTTTTTTCTGTTTATTGTGGGTACGGCTGTGCTGACACCAAATTTTCTTTCCAATTTCTTTTTAATTGTAGCACCACAGACCTTGGAATCAAATACCAGATCTTTACAATGAAAAGGCCAGATAAGTGCAAATTCATTGTGTCTGTGGTAGTTTTATGAACAGTTTGGATTTAAATAACATCTCTTCAGCCATGCACTTAGGGGTCTTGAGTACAGCCTCGTTTTGGGAAGGGTTGAACAGATTTGGGGTGTTTTATTTTTCCTTACTTCATTTTGTTTCACCAGGTGATCCAGCATTTCATTTTCTGGTGTTGATTGTTGCCTGCTGCAGCATTCAAATCTCACTGACATGCAGGGGTCTTTTTGAAATGAAATAAGAAATATTTCATGCATATTATTTCTCTGGAAATACTGGGAGAATCTGCTGAGTTCCTGCTGGCTTTTCCTTTCCTTCCTCTCCTGTGTTGCTGGGTGAGAGATTAAGAATTGCTTTAATAGTGCCAGCACAGGAGAAGTGTTAAATAGATATTTCTGCTCTGTAATTGAGAGATGCATGATGTGAAATGATGATAATATTGTGATGCAGAGCACTTCAAAACTAATTTTGGAGCAGCCATTCAATCAAGATGCTTTAAGATCAGCAGCGTCAGGATTTTAAGAGTTACCAGTAACATTCACTGGACTTTAATGTTAATAATATACTTGAGAATGCCAAGGAAGCTCCAGGAGAGTGGAGGAGAGGTGGTGTTAAGAGATATATTGGATATTGCAGGTGCTTTGGAGCTCTTCAACCTTTTCTGTATCCCACACAAAATAATTTCCTTGGGATTAAATATGGAAGAACCGAAGAAGAGCAGGAATTTCACTCACCGAGTTAAAAATAGGTTCCTTTAAGCTGACTTGGAGTTCTGTGGTGAAGCTCATCCATCTTGTCACTTAAAAATGATCCTGAGATATTTGTATAAGGCTTTTGATTCGCCGTGCACAACTTCTCCAGGAAAAACTGGGATGACAGCACATGCAGTGTCCTATTGATTTTTATTTATTTATCCACAACTGAGAATCCCATTACAATTCTGAAGGGGGAATAGTTGCTGAGATGTGCTTTCTGGTGGTATCTTGCAGAGACTCCAGTGTGTGCACAGGGCTGTAGTGAGCAGTGTTTCAGTAAGAAAATACTAAAAATTGCCATCCAGTTCACAAAATATTTAGGGAGCAGATAGTCTGCTTCCACATGTCTACCCCCCACACCCCCTCTGTGATGTTTTTTGTTGGGTTTGTTTGGAATCCTAGACCAGACTAGTGCTGGTGGCAATGTCCTAGGAGGAAAGGATGGCACAGGGAACTCTGCTGTACAGTAACTGCTGCCTTTGCAGCTCCCCAGCAGAAACAATGGGCCTTTGGAAACCATTCCCTAGAATGAGAAGAATAGGTGAAGTTCTGCCTGTATTTGTGTGTTGTCAGAGCTTCCTGCTGTAGGTGTATAAACATTGCTACTCAAGTGAAATATTTTATAACAGCAAAAAAGCCCCCACCCCAGCCAGCAGTGAAGACACCGTGGGTGGGGGTCCAGGGAGGGAACAGTGGTCAGATCCTTGAGCACAGCTCCAGGTGTGTTTAGGAAGGGCTGGTGGATCCAAGCTGTTCCTGCTGTGGAGCTGGGAATGTTTCCTCAGTTCCTGGCCTTGTTGTGAAAACCACTGGGATGTCTCGGGATCCTGCAGGCATCAGCTAACACGAGATTTTAATGATAAGCTGAAGGGCTCAGTCATGACTAATGGTCAGAAATAGCCCTTATGATAAATCTGAGGCTAAATATAATTGAAAAAAGGAGGATGGAGGGGTGGCCATCATAGGCTGACAGAAATAGATCAGATCATTTGATTTTTGATGTAGCAAACGACAAACAGGATCCAGTGGCTGAAAGAGCCACGTGAATTCCTGCTGAAGTGATGCGTGTTTTTCAATTGGAGCCCTTCCCAGGGCCATCCTGTGCTCTGCCTCAAAAACTTTGAAGTTGAAAATGGTTTCCTGGTCACAGCTGTGTTAGTGCAAGCTGGGAACTGATTCAGAGAAGTGTGGCAAGTCAAATCTTCCACAGAACAGCAGCAGTAATGTACCTGTGCAATGCCTTGCTTTCTGCCCTTTGAACTGTTTTCCAAAAGATAACCCAAGTTGATCTTGACTCTGCTTGTCATTTTGGTTTCTCCAGCCTCTCCATGTCTGGGCTGAGGTGGCGGGGCCGTGAAACTCCGTGACAGAGCTGACCTCAGTTCTCCTTTGTTGTGCTTTTCCTCTTCCCAGGAGGAAGAGCAGTGACAGGTTGAGCAGTAATAACTATTCTGTCAACAGGCCACTGTTTACACAGAGGATTATTTTAGTGGAGCCCTATTTTGGTAAATTCTGCTTAAGAGTGACTTCATTGGGAGCTTGTCTTTCTGTGAAGGCTTTTGTGAGTCCAAGGTGTGCAGGTCTCTTCAGAGCAAGCAGGAATTAAACTGAGGGCCTGCCAAGGGAGGACATTCTTCTTGGTTCAGCAGAGGATTTTTTAAAGTTTGATCACCTACATGTATGATTTTTCAAGTAAAGAAACTTCTGATGGCATATCTGAGCTTTTTTCTTGTATTTGTTTAGGTTCTTTGTAACTTCTCCCCATGTCTCTGCCACATGTGCTTGTCCTGAAGGTGTGTGGCCACCTGAGTGGGAACACGTTTCCTTTTGGGCTCACTCACAATTGTAGCAATTACTTTTAATATGCTTTACAGCTTAATGTCTCTTTTAGGTTGGTGTTGCAGCAGTTCAGTCTTTTCCTCCTTCAAAATATGCCCTGACTGTTGCTCTTGGTTAGGAGCAGCTTTGCTGTGACCAGTAATGGCTGGGAAGAATCATCCCTCTGCCAGTGGAACGCTCATTTTGTTGGGTTGTGGTTAGGGAAGGTGCTCCTGGTCCTGTGAGATCATCAGGGGTGTGGCACAGTTCTGCAATCTCTTTAGCAGAGGTTTTCCTCCTATTATTTTCATATTGGATGTGCCAGGTTAGACTCTGGAGAAGCTCCACTGAGCACTGCAGTACAGGCTGGGAGCAGGAGCCTGGAGTAGGTAAGTCAGTTGTAAAGCTACAGCACCTTTCCAAAGTCTCCACCTGGTGTGTGGGATCCAGGAGTGGATCAGCTTCCCTTGGAGCACAGAGAAATGACCATGGAGTGCTTCCTGCCTTCAGCCCTGCCCCTCAGAGCAGCCACCCATGGCTGGGGTGGGGACACACCTCCCCTGGGGAAAACCAGCCTGCTGGGGAGGCCCAGGCTGTGCAATCCTGCCCTGCAGCTGTAGCCCCCTGCCAGGGGTGAGTGCACAGGGGGGTTTTGAGTGTTGGGATACTTTGCACTCGGCTGGTGTGGCTCTCCCCAGGTTGGTGCAGGTGCTGCAGCTCCTGGGCACTTGGACTTAGCAGGAATCTCTCCTTGGAGCGCTTGGATTTTTCCCTCACCTGCCTGCTTTTCTCACACTGAGCTGCATTTCGGTCCTCAAACCATGGAAAGTTCTGCCTCCAAAGCAGTGGGGAGCCATCCCTTTTCCATTCACATCCTTTCCTGCCCTCCTCTTTTTCTTGGAGTTCCTTCCTCTGAGAAGGTGAATTGTCTTGCTCAGAGCTGAAATTTGATTCTGAACATTCTTTTTGATAAAAGTAATTATGCTCTGAAAGTCAGGCTTTTCATCTTTATCTTCAGATCTGCTTCTTGCTGTGGATATTAAGATGTTCCTTTTTCTCCTGTCCTGTCTTAATGCAGTCCTGTATTATATTCCAGGACTTCAGGCTTTCCTTGTGAAAGTTAAGTCACAATAAAAATGGAATTGTTTTGAACTTTACAGTGAGTGAGAACAGCAGAGTTCAAAGTGTGGAATACAATCACTCTGGGCTGATTTATTTTCCTGTTTTCACAGCAGTAACAGAGGCAGCAATAAACCAATTTATGTATATTTACAATGGATTTTTTCCTGAATACTGTCAATGTAGAGAAAATTACCAAAAACAAAAATTGCTCTTAAAAATGCCAAGGATTTTATGTGGTTTTCTTCTATAAACAGTAGTTTTGTAACCTGGCTTTGCTTACAAGGTGTCTTAATTTGATCTTGTTTATAAACCTATTTCACTGGTGGTTTGCCATGGTCTTTGTAATGCTTTTGGTGCTGTTTCATGCACAACTCCTTTCAGCTTTGCCCTTTCAGAGGCACGTGTTTATTCCTGATTCTATCACCCTTTTTTCCTCAATATGTGCACCTAGGAGACTGGTTTACTGTGAAATAATACAGTTATTTCCATGTCCTGTAGGATTTCTGCTTTTATAAAGAAAATTAAGCCCTTTGCATTAAGTGTTTAAAGCACATCAGCTTCAATAGTTGTACAAGAGCTTTATTAATTGGTCTAAGTTCAGAATATAATGTGTTTTTATCTTGATTCTTTGCAGACTATGAGAAGACAAAGAAATGAAGTTGTTGTGGAGTTGAGAAAGGTGAGATGACCCAGCGTTATTCTTAATAAGTGGAATTTTACAATGTTCTTATTTTAGTAAAATATAAGAGTTTTTGTTAAAGACTTTAATCTTTCTGCAGTCCACCAAGAGCACCATTGTTCCACCACCTATTTGTCTTTTTTAATCTAAATTTTAGTTTAGAAGGAAGTTCTGAACTTACTATACCTGGTACCAGGAGTTCCATAATTTTTGTCCCAAAAAATAGGGGTTTATTTGTAATTTAACAAAGGGAATCATTCCTGCTCCTCCAGCCAAGCTTTAAAGACTTACAAAAAGCTTGTTTTTCCCTTTGAAAATCAGATGTTCCTGGTGATCTGATCTGTAGATAGAAAGCTGTTTTCTTACAGCCCACAAGTAAGAGTGGAAGAGTATGAAGGTAACAGTAGAACTGTTGGAAAACTGGCTCCTGAGAAAAGGCATCACAAGTGGAATTCTGTTCCTTCTGGGATGAGCAGGAAAGTGGCCCCTGGGAATTGCTGTGGCTCATTGAAAATGATGACAAATGGCTTGTAATGCCAGTGTTGGTGGAACTTCCAGCACAGGCTGTGGCTGTACAGGTCAGGTTGGATGCAGGATTTTTTGGAAAGAAGTGGTTTCCAAAATGTGCTGCTCTGTGCAATCCTTCCAGCTTTTAATTTTTCATTTCAATGCTATAAGTGATAGCATGTTTATGATAGTTGTTTAAATCAAAAGCTTCTCTTCCTTTCTTAACACCCCTATACAACCTAAATCAAACTTTCAAAGGTATTCAATCATTTTTCTCTTTAAGAACAAAAGAGATGAGCATCTTCTAAAGAGAAGGAATGTTCCCCATGAAGATATCTGTGAAGATTCTGATATAGATGGTGACTTTAGAGTGGTAAGGATTAACTCTCAAACATACCTTCTCTTTGCCTTCTTTCAAGACATTTTGAATTTCTAACTGCTTTTGTCTGTGTTTTCTAGCAAAACACTTCTTTGGAGGCAATAGTACAGGTAAAACCAATTTGATTGTTTGAATATTCTTCGTGTCTTGGTAACAAATGTGTGAAAAATCTATTTTTTCTTATTTTAGAATGCTTCAAGTGACAACCAGGGTATACAGTTAAGTGCTGTGCAGGCAGCAAGGTAAGAACACAGTTTGCTGAAATATCCTGTGTTTATTCTTATTTTATCATGCTCTTCAAGTCAGAAAATCTGTTCTGGCTTAACTACAAATAGTATGTAATTAACTGATTTTTAAAAAAGAAACTTGATATAGAGAACTTGAAAAAATAGCAAAAGACATCTTTTAAGTAGTGTGGATTTTCATGTTGTACAAATACATGGATTTATCTTGGTGCAAACTTGTTGCTTCTCACAAGTAGAGTGAAATACACAATTAGGAGGACTGGAAAGTGTTCAGCTTTAGATGCAGAAGGGTCTGAGCATCTCCCTTGCTGGGAGGAGGAGGAAGAAGCTTTAGGGGGGTGTATCTGGATAATTGAGCTTTATTTTACTGACTGGTGATCAACTTCCAAGGCAGTGAAAGGGGCAATGGGTGCAGTGGCTTTGTTTTTCCAGTAGTTCAGTAATTTCAGTTTTGAGACAGCTGTTTTCACATAAAATGCAGAAAACAAATCCTGCTTGGTCTCTGGGAGAGTAGAGAGACACGCTGGGGAAGACTTTGCCAGCCCAGAGGATGCTGTGGCACTGGAGCAGTTTGTCCAGGGAGGCTCTTGGGACTCTGTGCTTGGGGGTTTCCCAAACTTGGCTCTGGGAGGCTGTTCCTGACCCACTCTAGATGTGTCACTGTGTGATTTCTGCTGAATGTGGTGTTTCCTCCTGTCCCCAAACAGGAAGCTGCTCTCCAGTGATCGCAATCCACCGATTGATGATCTAATAAAATCAGGAATATTACCTATCTTAGTGCACTGTCTTGAAAGAGATGACAAGTGAGTATTTCCCAAACTCCAAATGTTTTCATTGTTGCCTGAATTCCTGGCGTTTAGCTGTGTTGTGACTGATTTGAAAACTCTTGTTACACTGATCCTGGTGCTTTTCTTCCCTTGCAGTCCTTCCCTCCAGTTTGAAGCTGCGTGGGCTCTGACAAACATCGCCTCTGGAACCTCAGAACAGACCCAGGCCGTGGTTCAGTCGAGTAAGTCCTGCAGGGTTCCATCACTGAGAACACTCTGCAGCTGCCACAACAGCAGCATTTGAAATGTCCTGTAAAGGGCATCCACACCCCCCTGTTCCTCTCCAGCGTGTTCACAAACCCACGTGTTGGGTTGGGGTGAAATCAGGTTGGCAGTCACTGAAGGACCTGCCTGTGAAGGGTCCTGACACCTGCAAGTGGTGTCAGTTGAATTACACACCTGCTTTTGGTCTCTGTTTTCTGGGGTTTTAATTCAGTTGGGTTTCCTAATGGTGAGCAACATCCTCTGGAAACTCACAGTATTTTAGTAGAGTTGTTACCTCCTGGTTTCCAGTTTTCAAACTTAAAAAAAACGAACAAACCAATACCCAACAAAAAGCTTGAAATAATCACAAAAAAGCCCAAACCAAACAAAAAAACCCCAACTAATAAACTCTCTTAGAGGGATTTTGTGTCTTACTGCAAAGAGTGAGAAAAAGCTGTGGGCCAAGTCCAGAGGGTGCCAGGCCTCAAACTCTTCCAAAATCAAGTTGAAGGGAAAACCCTGTCCTTCATATTTTGGGGGATGTGAAGCATGGAAAGAAATTGGTGTTGGATTTGCAGCCTGAATTACCAGGCAAAGGAACCTTTCCTCCATACTCCAAGCATGTCCTAAGTTTAGGCAGTGCTTCCATTGGCAAAGCAGAACTAAGTGTGCAGGATGTTTGAATGTAATGAATGAAATGGAGCCTCTTGAGCCCCGTGGAAGAGTCCAGTGTACTGTGAAACGAGTTTTTGCCTAAAATTAAAGGAGAAAATACACAAAATTTATCTCAGTTGCAAAATCAGTAGCCCATTGCTTTTCCAAACTCGGGCTAAGAACCTGTTAACTTGGATATAATCTGTATTTGACCCTTATACTATGTATCTTAATACTTTAAAATTTCCTTTTCCCATCATTTTCCTTTCCCAGTTGCATCCTGAGTTTTGTTTTGGAAATGTATTGAATAGATAATCTCTCCCACACCCCTGATCTAGAACACTTCATATTTAAACCTAGTTTATCAATGAACTGAACAGTTCTTATGGTGATGTTCTGTAAGTGTGTATGTATGCACTAATTAGTCTCTTTAATAGCTGTGACACATAAAAGTATGAATTATTTCAAGGAAAAAGATGGGCTGTGGTAATCTTTTCAAAAGTACTTAATATGTTTGCTGGGGAGGTTTTTCCTCCTTGCATACAGGCATTGTAAAACACCCTTATTTAGAGGGGTGTAAGAACCCTGCTGTGATTTATTTCCCCAGCAGAACATGGTTGGCATTGAGAGAGCAACTAAATACCAGTTTCTCTTGAAATCTGTGATCTAAAGTGAATGGGTTTTTTATAGACTAACCTATTATGTAAGCAAGCACCTTAGTGCTGGGGGAAAATAAAACAGGATCAATTATCTAAATGTGGAGCATGTGGAACCCTTTCCTGCCCTCTTCCTGCATTCCCAGTCCACAATGAAGCTGTGCACCTTCTTCCTCTTGACTTGGTTCATTTCAGTGGGTGGGGTTGGTCTGGAAGTTACTACTTTGCAGTTGATTCTGATGCATAGCTTAGTGACATTTATTGAATTCAGAAACTCTGCTAAATTTGGAGTCCTGGCAACCTTCAGTGAACTTGTGAGGCTTAAAAACAAATGTCAGTTTTTTAATATTCTGAAGTGCAGGCTCTGTAGGAATATGCAGCCAAGGAAGAATCACTGCAGTGTTTTAGTTTAGGATCACTTGGGAAATTAGTGAAGTTTTGAGCAGTTCCTAACCAGGAGAAAAGTTTCTCATGTGAGAGTGAAGGATGTGAACTCTTTTGCCTTTTGAGGGGCATTTCTTGACCATCCCATGGGGTCTGTTTCTGCCTTTCAGATGCTGTGCCGCTTTTCCTGAGACTGCTGCATTCACCTCATCAAAATGTTTGTGAGCAAGCTGTGTGGGCTTTAGGAAATATCATAGGTTGGTGTTACTCCTGAAATCTTCTAAGGGTATTTCAGTGTTGGTTGTAAAGTTTCTGAAGGAATCTTCAGGAACATGTTGGGCTACTCTCAGTGGTTTGGTGTTGTGAGCCCTTTTGCTTGCCCACCACCCCCTCAGCTGTGCATCCATAAATTATGGGACTTTTCAGTTGAAATAACAGGAATTCTGTGCTGTCTCCTCCAGGTGATGGACCCCAGTGTAGAGATTATGTTATTAGTCTTGGAGTAGTGAAGCCACTGCTGTCCTTCATCAGCCCATCCATCCCCATCACTTTCCTAAGGAATGTTACCTGGGTCATGGTCAACCTGTGCCGCCACAAAGACCCTCCTCCGCCGATGGAGACCATTCAGGAGGTGATGGGGCTGCTGTTCCTTGGGCCCAGCTCCTGCTGCCTGCCTGGCTGCCTCCAAAATAACTCCAGCTCTCTTCTTTCCCTCCTCAGATCCTTCCTGCCCTCTGTGTTCTCATTCACCACACGGATGTAAATGTGAGTAACCCCATTGACACCCAGGGGTTTGGTCTGGGGTCGTTTTGGAGCTGAAGGAGGAAGATTAGTCATAGTTATTTTTTTTTCTTTACAAGAAAGGAAACCTGTGATGTTGTCTTGCATTAGGGCAAAGTTACTTTGATATCTTTTAACTGCTTGGTTTTAAGGATTGGTTACATTTTTACCCTGATAGTTCTGTCTTTGCAAGACAGAACTTTGTCTAGTTTGTCTTTTGTCTGATAGTTTTGTCTTTGTTTATTTGCATGTAGTTTCCCTGCACTTAAAAATAAATGCAGTTTCACTTATATTTCTGTGAGCATTCATCTACAGATAAATACAGGATTTCTTTTTGCTTAGCATTTTAATGAAAATCAGTGTAATTGAAAGAAAACCCAGTGTCTGCTGCACAGACAAATATCAGGTTTAGATGCAACTTCTGAGGGGTTAACCAGGAACATTCTTATTTAATAGTAAAGTCAATGAGCAAGACTTTATTGGACTGATGAAATAGCTGATATTTTTGCCTAAATCAAATCAGAATTTGAGATTAATGCTTTGCTTCCTAGTTGTCTCAGTTGGTAGCAGTAATGCTTTGCCAAAATATGTCTAAATATATTAAGTAATGTTCATTTAGTAATTCTGCTATTTAATGTCTTGTCTGTAAGTAGGTGAAATTAAGCTTATTTGAATTTTTGAAATGGCTGTATTTGAATCAGGCAGGAGTTGTCAGCTGAAACAACACTCACTCAGTTTTTGTAAGCTGTCAGTTGAAATGTTCAGATTTACTGCAATTTAAATGAGATTTTTTGTGTGTGAATGCACAGCACTAATTGAAATGAATTTTTCATTTCTTCTTCAGTGTGGCTCTAATTATTTTGGTGACACTTGTGATATTCCTGTGCTGTTTACAAAGCTGTTTTTCCTGTCAGATATTGGTAGATACAGTCTGGGCACTCTCATATCTAACGGATGCTGGCAATGAGCAGATCCAGATGGTGATAGACTCTGGAATAGTCCCTCATTTGGTTCCTCTTCTCAGCCATCAAGAAGTTAAAGTGCAAGTAAGTTTGGATCCCTTGAAAGAAGTGCTGCTCACAACGTGCTGCTAGAGAAAGTCGCTGTTTTCTTTTTATAGTTATGGAAGTTCAAAGACTATTTTTTTTTAACCTGTGTGATGCAGCATTTGCATAAAAGCTTTTGCTTTCTGAACCGTTACTGTTTGTGCTCAGCTGGAAAAATATTTGCTGAAAAGAACTGTGTTTAAAAGGCAGTGTTTTGTTCCCAGACGGCTGCTCTGAGAGCTGTGGGAAACATCGTCACTGGGACCGATGAGCAGACACAGGTAGTTCTGAATTGTGAAGCCCTCTCACATTTTCCAGCACTTCTGACACATCCCAAAGAAAAAATTAATAAGGCAAGTGATTGTACCTGATTGATAACTTTTGTATTTGCTGGCTTAGCTTGGATTCCACACGATGCAGGGTCATAGAGACTTGAGTAAGTGACCCCTTACACCAGCTGATGGCAGTTTTCAGCAAGTGCTGAAGTTGTTCTGGGCATTAACATCCATAGGAAAATCTCCAAGGAGCTGCAGACTTGTACTTGACAAGAATGTTGTTTCCTGATTGCTCTAATTGAATTTTTCTGAAATTAATGCTTTATCTTATAAATCTGGCTGTTGACTTTAAAGTTCTTGATATGTGAAATGTCACTTTAATTAAACTGACTCTCTTGGAAGTGATGAAATAGAGATAATTGGGTGTCTCTCTGAATGGAGTGTGTGTGAGAAAGGGAATTTAAACCAAGTCAGGGTGTGGGGGGTGTGTGTGTGGGTGTGTGGAAAAGGCTTCCAGTGGGGGCACTGATTTCAGTGCTGATTCCGGAGTGCATCTGAGGCGTGTTGGGCACTTCTGGGGCCACTCTGCAACACTGCCAGTGATTAAAGCCCCAAAGAAGCCCACCAGGGAAGCCCAGGCATCCTAAATCTCTGACAGGGTCACTCAAGGCAGTGATCCTGTGATCTGATCTCAGAGACTCAGTTGAATGAAACATGAACATTTCAGACTCTCATGTTGAGAGAAGTATTCAGCTAAAAGGTTGTTGCTCCAGAGAGGTTGAGAAGGGAATTGAGAAGTGATGGAGGGTTTTTAGGAAGGGAGAAATCTGTCAACTCCAAGGTTAAAAGTTGGTACTCTGAATATACTTAAAATTTTGTGTGAAATTGTTACTCCTTGACTAAAGTGTAGATTCACTTTAAAAGGGGGTGAGGGCTCTCGATCCTTACTTACCATAAGAATCCAGCCCCAGTGTTTGGCTTAGTTCAAAAGCTAACTTTTAATTTAATTGGGGACTGGGAGGGGCTGCTGAGGAAAAGCTTTGCTCTTTCACACTGTCCAAGGCAGGAAGACATGATGCTGTCGTGCATTTTGGAGCTCCTCTGGCCCTCAGCTGAAACCTGCTCCAACATTCATTGCCAGAGGTGGAAGCAATAATTGAGTGCTCCTTTGGGCCTTTCCTTTGTCTCCAAATAGTTTTTCCTTTTAATCTGAGGTGTTCCGTTGTAAACTGGTAACAGTGAAAGATTGAGGCATGCATAGGATCTTGCTGGAGTGGGAACAAATGCTCTAGAAGCCTATCTGAATTAATTCCTCCCATCCTTCTGTTTTGCAGGAAGCCGTGTGGTTCCTATCTAACATCACTGCAGGAAACCAGCAGCAAGTTCAGGCAGTAATAGATGCAAACCTTGTTCCAATGATAATACATCTTCTAGATAAGGTTAGACCACAAGGATTGGTGTTGAATGCTCACTTGGGACTTCAAATACCTGTGTTTGTTTTCAGTTTTGGGGTTCTTTGTGTCTTGAAACATGAGTTTCCAGATCACCTTGTGCTCCCAAGGATCTGCCTTGCCAGAAAGAGGGGGGTGGCTAAAAGCATGTAAGAAATACTTAGAGGAAAAGCCAACATAAAGCTGTTCCTAAACAGTTCTGTTAACTGCCAATTTATTGATCTCTGAGAAAAGAATTGGAGAGCTTTAAATTGAATAAACAGCCCTGAATTAAGGAACTTCAGAGACTGCCACAGTTAGTGTGTGCAGGGCTTTATCAGAGCTGACACTTTAGTGCTTATCTCTCCCTGTAGGACATGACAGCTGTTGATAAGGAGTGGGAGAGAGAGGAGTGAGGCCTGCAGTTCTATTTTGCTTTGATGTAAACAAATTTCCCTTCCTCTGGAAGATCGATTGGAAAATGAGGTTGCAGGGGTGGGATGAACAGAGAGTAGCCTCAAACAGCTGCAGGATTTATGAGCTACTCTCCCTTCTTACAGAAAACTGACACAGTGAGCTTTTATGGGAATGCTGCACAACGTAAAGGCTGGAGTGATTGTTTCTCTCTGTGGTTGTATTTGTAGGGTGACTTTGGTACTCAGAAAGAAGCTGCCTGGGCAATAAGCAACTTAACGATCAGCGGCAGAAAAGACCAAGTGAGTCCAACTTCGAGGTCCAGTCCCAGTCTTGGGTGCCTTTGAGGGAGTGCCAGGGTTATTGGCACTAATAATGAATGTCTGTATTCCTGCACTGCTCAGGGACTCTTCCCTTTTCCACAAGGGATTTGAGAGGGAGTTTCAATTGTTTCTGGAATGACATGACATCCTAGAACGGCCTAGGAGCTATGAGTGACTTCATTCAGGCTCTGATGGGATTCTTGGGCATTCCACATCTCCTTTTGCCCTTTTTCCCCAATTAACAGGATGTGGTAATTACAAGGGGAGTAGCCAGTGAGTAGAAGTGCACTAGTTCCTTGGAAGCCCAGATTAGTGGCAGTGCTGGGGTGATGCTGTCACTCTGCAAAGATGATGTGGAAGCTCCTTATCTATGACTGAAAAATTCACAGTATCTCCTACTCGTGTGTTGTAGACCTTAAATATATTTACAACTTAATGCATAAATGTACAACTTGTAGTAATAATTATATAATAATAATTAAATGTTATTTTTTAACGCTCTGAAAGGGGATTTTTTGAAAGTGGCCTCTATAGACTAGTGTTAGCTGGCTGGGTAACTGAGTCCTTGGACTTCGTGGAGCTTGTTTGTAGGTGTGCTTGTGCTGCACTGTTTTCCTGCCACATTCCTGGTGTAACTCTTGGCTTTCCCCCCTCAGGTGGCTTACCTAATCCAGCAAAATGTAATCCCTCCCTTTTGCAATTTGCTGACAGTAAAAGATGCACAAGTTGTGCAAGTGGTTCTGGATGGACTAAGTAATATATTAAAAATGGCTGAAGATGAAGCAGAAACCATAGCCAATCTTATAGAAGAGTGTGGAGGTAGGAGGATCAATATTTTGAGTTTTTTTCAGAAATTGATGCTTTGGCTTCCTACTGTGTGTTGGTTTTATTGTGAGTTGGCACAGATGTCTTAAGCAAATCTTTTCTAAAGTGATCTTTCCATGCCTGTCAGTTGAATATACACAGCTTTTCCTAACCAAGTAAAATGCAGAGGAGCTGGAGAATGGAAATAACTTCTCAGGTGCTGATTTTGGAGCAGTCTTGTATATATCAGACAAACCAGTCTAATTGGCACATCAGTTTCTGCTAATGTAGGGATGATGTGCTTACCTTAGTCATGCACAGGTCCTGTCCAGGTGAACATGGGAAAAATAAATTACATACAATGATTGTAAACTATAACTTTAATTTCCTAATGGCTCTGATATTTCTCCATGTTGGTTGCTATTTAAGTGGACTGAAACTTTTCAGGGATGAAGGAACAGTGGTATTAAATTTGGGCACAGGTAAAAAAAAACCCTGAGTGGGATTTGTTATCATGGAGTAGAATAGTCTTTAAAATACAAAGTCTTGAAGGAGGGCAGAAAGATCAAGTGATCTGTGATAGCTGGGAGGAGGAAAGAGGTGTTTGTGTCAAAACTCAGCTTGTCAGAGCTTCAAAAATACATATGCTGCACATATATGTATTTATCTGGATATAAATATGTATAAAATATATATAAGTGTGTCAAATATGAGTTGACAGCACCTTATTCATAGTCACTCTGTTCCCAGATTTGTTTTAAATTTCTTCCTTGGAAAATTGTTTTGCCTGAACTTGGTGTTCTGACATTTCCTGTGTGTTTGTTGCAGGCCTGGAGAAAATTGAACAGCTACAAAACCATGAAAATGAAGACATCTACAAACTGGCTTATGAGATCATTGATCAGTTCTTCTCTTCAGATGATGTAAGTGTGGAATTCTCTGCTCTTGTGCCTGTTTATATTTACAGCTATGGCTCAGGACAAAGGCAGCAGCTCCAGAGCTGCTCTGTGGCACTCGTTTGGTTCAGTGCAGAATGAGCCCTTGTTTGAACCTCTTGCATATCTTCCCATTCCTCATGATGAAGCATCTAAAGAAGATCTGATGCCTAATTTAAGCCTCATCTCTAGGGATTAAAATCCCAGGCTTTGAATAGTTCCCTTAACTCTGAGCCCTTGCCTGAGCCATCTGATGTTTCTGATGGGCTAAGCTCCCTGCTGCCTCGAGTGCTGCCTCACAGGTTCTGCTGCTGCAGACACAAATTCCTTGGAATATTGTAACAGCTTCGGAGCTGGGATGTGCTCTCAACAATGTTGTTTCATTTCAAACACATAACATAAATCAAAGGTTGGATTTGTGTGCACTTCAGATCGTAATTGCAGAGAAAGGCAATGCAGTCTGTGCCAGGGAGGGAGAGGGGTTTCTGCAGCCATGGTAGAGCTCAGCTGCATTCATTGGAAGGTTATTTTGTGCTAGAGTTTCACTTTTATGTGAGCAATAACATCCAGGTCTTATTGAGCACATACATTTGGCATTTACATCAGGACTTGGAGTTTAATCCAGTGTCAGTTTGGTAACCTGTGTTACCACATACGTGCTACCCAGTTCAAACAGAGACTGCAGTCTGGGTTTAATCCTTCCTTGACTTAATGGTATTGGTCTTCTCTTAAGAACTGTCAGTCTGTAAAAGGCTGACAGAATACTTTTGCAGGAGTGAAAATTCCATAAACAAGATATTATTGGGTGCCATGTGGCCTTCCCTGCTGAGTAAAAGCTAAGATATTTCAGATTAAATTGCTTCATTTTAGTGCTCTACTAAAGTGGGGAGAAGAATGGCAAGACTCAATGCAAGGAAGTACATTAGGTGGAGAGAGAGAGATGCTTTTTGGATTGTGCAGCTCCTTTTTAGCAAGGTTTTGTGTTTGTCCCACTCACAGTGTTCCCATTCTGTTCCAGATTGATGAAGATCCAAGCCTTGTTCCAGAAGCAATACAAGGTGGAACATTTGGTTTCAATTCATCTGCCAATGTACCAGCAGAAGGGTTCCAGTTTTAGAGTGGTATTTTGGAAGTTAGGTACAATGCAGCACTGAATAAAACAAAAAAAAAAAAGGTTTGATCCATCAATCTTGGCTCATGGGATCCGCTGCTGCATTAAATCGGGAAAGCAAATGTGAAGATTTCATTTGGAATCACAGAAAAGCCCAAATGAAGTCAAGATGGCGAGTGGGTGCGAGTGAGAATGAGTGGCAAAATGTAATGAAAAACTTCACACTGAATGCTTATTTAGATTGTTCAAAGAAAAAGGGCTACAGGTCACAGATCTTCAGTGCCTGAGAAGGAACACCGACTTCCTAGAGCAATTGGGGGGAAATGCAGTACTATCATCATCAAGCCTCGTAAGCATAAGAGAATAGGATGCCCACATAAGTCCAAGAGAACGAGCCCAGGCCTTGCTCTGAAGCACCGTGTGAATGGACCCCGTTGAGTGAATGTCTGGCCTGGCTGCCGAGGAGCCAGGCTGGGTTCCAGCGGCCGCCGCGCCCGGCCCCGTGTGCTGAGAGAGTGGGTGTGATGCTGTCTGTGAGCGCATGGAGCTTGAGTCGCCCTCAGGGCTGGAGAGACCATCCCAACTTCGAGTGTCACCTTACACTGGACACCAGACCGGTTTAGCAGCAGACTCTGGTTTACTCCTGCAGCCTGTGTTTTTCTCTTTTTTTGTTTTCTTTTGGGTTATTTTTAATTTTATTTTTTTTGTTTGTTTGTGGTTTTGTTTTTTTTTCTCCCCCTCTTATTTTTCTTTGGAGTTATTTTTAATTTCTTTTCTGTATGGCTTCTTTTAGTTTGTTTGTAAAAGTCAGAATTTCAGGAAGGCTTCCCTGTGCATTTGCACCAGATGAATGTTTGATGTTATGAAAAGCTTTTCCATATCATCAAAACTAATTTGTAGATTTTTGCATGGAAAAAAAAAAATTAAATCATACATTTCCCTTCAAACTAGACTGTGTTGCAGTACACAAGTTGCCATAATAGTAGAAAGCAGTAAAATGTGGTAATAAAATCTCATCCTTTTCATTTTCAAAGATAACATGAAGACCTTTGCATGTGGTAATCTACAGCATAGTTCATTTTTAGATTTTGTTGAGTCCTGTAACCAAAATGTTTCTGTTGTGGTAGGATACCGTGCTGTGTTTCAATGTTACTTGTTTTCAAACTTTGTTTTCTATGAAAATGATATGGAAACGTCTAAAAATGAAATTTGGTGCATATGTACTGCCGAATAAAGACCGAAAAAAGAGGTGTGAATAGATGTACAAATCAAGTCATGGTTTGAACACCTTTAATATGCCTAATCCAATTGTTTTAGACTCTTTTTATCTTAGATGTAGGCAGCCATGAACAATCTATTTTGAGCCACTTTAGAGAGAAAACTTTGTATTTTTAAAACTTGCACAAAAAGGATGCAAGTGTTTTTATAATTGGAGGAATGCCTCAGTTTTGAGGTCCTGCACACTAAATTCAAGGTGAGGTTACAAATTTGTACAAACTGAACTCTTTGTAAGGTGGCTCATTGTAGGAAATGCTGTGCCTTCCCCTTTGAGCACAAGTGTTGCATGAACAACAGTTTGCTATAATAAATAAAACATACCAGATTAGCCACCATTAGCATCTATATCTACCTTGTGTTTTAAAATCAGCTGGTAATTCTGAAACACTGTAGAATGGATAAAGATTATTTTGTGATCATAACTCTTTGTTGGACTAGAGTATTTTTGCAGCATTCCTTGTCATCAGAAACATGGTTAAAAGTTTAAAACTAGAAGCAGCGGAAACTAGCTTGTGAATTTATCCAAGTAGAGTGCAGGCTAGGCTGTCTTGGGGAAAATAAACATTAAAACTTGCAATTCTGGTGCCTTGGGTGCTTCTTTATGTAATGCATTCATTTTTCCTCAAAAGCTGCAGAGAGTGTTTGAAGAAAGGGACTTCCAGAGTCTCTGGAGGGAGGTTTTTACCTGTCAAAGGTCTGTCTGTCGCGTGGAAGCACATGGTTATTTTGGTATAAATGGTAAAAAGTAACTCATTTACCTCATTACATTGCATGCATTCACTAAATAAATCAGGCTTGTTTTCATGTAAAATGTAGGGAACCTGTACAGGAGGGAAATTAAATGCTTTTGAAGGAAAATGTTACCCAGTGAATCCCCACCTTCACACTTAAAACACCTTTGTGGAGAATGTTCTGTAGAAAATTGCTTTGTTAAAATCCTTTTTTTTGGGGGGGTAGGGAGAGAAGAACAGACGTTTGTGGCAACTTATTTAAACTTTCTAAACCAAAAGCCCACCAGAAGGTTGTCGAAGTCTGTATTTACTGCTCAAAAATGCCCTTTTTTGGCACTTCCCTGGTGTAGTATCATTATGGAAAGTTACCCTAAGCTGGTGCTCTTCAAGCTCTTCGCCTTTTTTGGTGGGTTTGGTTTTTTGGTGGGTCTTTAACTGGAAAATTCTCTTGCGCTGCTTCAGAGCTGTCACCGTTTACCAAAATCTGGCTAACTTTAATATTGCAGCCTCCACAGGGTGGCACTGCTGGAGTTCTTCAGGAGCAAAACTGAAACCATTTTGTTCAATGCCTTTTTCTCCCCAAAGTTGCAGTTTGAGGTAATGCACTTCAATTCATTGTTGGGGAGAGGGAGTTGTTTGGGAGCCTTGGAGACAAACAAGAAATCACTTGGATTGCCTTTAGGAATAGTGATCATACTGAGGTTGGATATTAATCAACTCTTTCTGTGTTTTGGAGTAAAGAATTCACATTTCAGCAGAACTTAAGGCAGCAGAAGATTTAAAACATCAGAAGGGCAAAAATTAATCCATAAGTAAGCTATGCCAGGTAGGGTTTTTATCCCAAGGAGCAGCATTTCTGGACCAAATAGCTGCCCTGGAAATTTAGGATCTGAGTAGAACATGATGCTGAATCACAAAGGGGTGGATTGAAAAAAGTTGACCACCTTTCTTTGTCTCCCACTGCTGGAAGTGGACTTGTCTCTGGTTGTGTGTGGCATTTCAGAGCCATCTCCTGGATCACAGAGCCCTGGACAGACCTACTTCCCATCTTCTGGAGGATCACAGGCGTTTCCAGGAAGCTGTGAGCTGGTCTGGTAGTGGAACAGGTTAGTCTGACTTAATAACTTCTCAATGGGGTGTCAAGGTAATTAAAAGGATTTATGTTCATATGAAACGCTGGCAAAGGCAGCTTTATAACCTGAGAATGTCTTCATATTAATACTTGTAGATTTTTGCCACTTTTAACTATAAATGTTTCCTCACCGAATTCCTGGAGGGAAGGCTGGTCATGAGGCTGGAAACAATTAAGGAGGTTCTGCATCTGGATCAAATAGACTTTGTGACAGGAAACTGAGTAGCAGAAAACGTGTAAAGTTTACAAACTCTTTCTACCAGTCAATTTTAGCTACTGCTGGAGTGAAACTCAGATGGCACAAAGAATTGGTTGAAAAAGTTAATATTGGTTCAATATCTACAGAAAAGTGACTGGAAGCCGAATTTCCCTGGAGGAATTCCCATTTTTTGCCTTTAAATCCATTCTAAATGGGGGGCCTGTGTTTACTCTGCTGGTTTGGTGTGACCCAAAGCTGAGCAAGAGTTTTCCTCAGGTTGTCATTAAAACTGTTACATGTAAATATGTACTTTTAAATTAGAGTGTTGAGCTGGAGAAGCATATTTAGAGAAATATTAAACAGATTGAGACCTCCTGAGCATGGGAGGGGAGTGGTACAATACCATGGACAGCTACAGACTTGTCATCTGAAAAACAGAAAAATATGGTTGTCTCAAATATATGGAGAGGAGGAACCACTAAGTGTTGAATTTAAGGCAAAAGGCTTCTGGCTTGACACAATAAAAACTCAAGGTGGTAGAAAGCAAAGAGGGAATTTCCTCAGTTTACTCCAAACTCTAAAAATAGAAGATGTACTGATTATTTACTTAAGAAAATAGTAACACCAGCTCTGGGTTGCTCATGTTTTATCTCATTCCAAGCAAAAAAAAAACAACAATGTACTTTGTACCTGCTCTCTCTGATCTGGTTTAAATCTCTTTTCCTCCCCTGCCCATTTTAGAAGCAAAGACAGCACTTTTCCCAGCCTCCCTCAGCAGGGGCTGTGTTGGAAGCCAGTGTACACAGGCTGGGATCACAAGGATCCTGTCATTGGAAACTAATTAGATTCAGTAGTAAAAGTAATTAACAGCCAATGGGTATTTTGGAATGAAAGAAACAGTGAGAGTTGAAAAATATATGGCAAAACTGTGATGGGTGGCTTGTTAGAGGATGAGATTTTGTTTTTATTACTTAAAACATAATTCCAGGTGTTTCCCAGATAATGTGTATAAGATCCACTAAATGCCAGCTTGAAGACAGATGTTGGGGTGAGTTTTGAATGGTTTATTAGATGAATTTCATTTCTCCTTCAAATTCACTGGGGATGCAAGAGCTGAGAATAACTTTGCAGTTTAGTTTAATGAATTGTAGATAAACTCCCAGGGCTGGGGCAGCTCTGGGCACCCCGTGCCAGGGCCTGCCCACCCTCACAGGGGGGGTTTATTTCTGATATCGATTTAAACCTGCTCTCTCCCAGTTTAAAGCCCTTGAGCCTGGCAGTGCCCAGAGCAGAGAAATGTGCATTATTGCAGTGGAGGGAGGAAGGGGAAGGAAAAGGGAAGGAAAAGGGAAGGGAAGGGAAGGGAAGGGAAGGGAAGGGAAGGGAAGGGAAGGGAAGGGAAGGGAAGGGAAGGGAA
>JAWWMP010000011.1:1821117-1831728 GCA_035047865.1 Dendrocincla tyrannina | reverse complement strand
AAGGGAAGGGAAGGGAAGGGAAGGGAAGGGAAGGGAAGGGAAGGGAAGGGAAGGGAAGGGAAGGGAAGGGAAAAAAAAAAAAAGGAGAAGGGAAGGAAAAGGGAAGGAGAAAAAAAAAGGGAAGGAAAAAAAAAAAGGAAAGGGGAAGGGTGTGGTGAGCGGTGTGTGCACAGGCGGGCAGGGAAGGGCAGGCCCGGTCCGTGCGGTCCGTCCCACCCGGCCGTGCATCCCCCGCCTGGGAAAGCCCTTCCCTGCCCACCCTGCCGGCTGAGGGACCCTGCGGGGCCCCGGGGGCTCCTGCAGTCCCTGCCCCATTCCCCCATCCCCTGCCCCATCCCCTCATCTCCTCCCGCCCTCAGCCCCGCCCGCTCCCGCCGTTTACATTCAAACCGCGCGGCCGTTGGGGCGGGCCCGGCTCGGCAGGGCCGAGCGGAGCCGCCCAGGGTACCCGGGAGTCCTTCAGGAGCCTCTGGGAGCGGCTCCGTCCCCTCAGGGTACCCCGGAGTCCTTCAGGAGCCTCTGGGAGCGGCTCCGTCCCTTCAGGGTACCCCGGAGTCCTTCAGGATCCCCCGGGATCAGCTCCCACCCCTCAGGATCCCTCGGTGTCCCTGAGGATCCCCGCAGGAGGGGCTCCATCCCCTCAGGATAACCCGGGAGCGGCTCCGTCCCCTCAGGATCCTTCGGAGTCCCTCAGGAGCGGCTCCGTCCCCTCAGGATCCCTCGGAGCCCCTCAGGATCCCTCAGGACCGGCTCCGTCCCCCCAGGACTGGCTCCATCCCCTCAGGATCCCCTCAGGATCCCTCAGGATCGCCTCCATCCCCTCAGGATCCCTCAGGACCGGCTCCATCCCCTCAGGATCCCCCGGGATCGGCTCCATCTCCTCAGGATCCCTCAGGACCGGCTCCATCCCCTCAGGATCCCCCGGGAGCGGCTCCATCTCCTCAGGATCCCCCGTGTCCAGGTAAGAGGTGTGCTTATCGTCCTGCTCCGGTCCCTGGTGCTGTGAGGGAACACCACGGCGATCCTCTAGAGCAGGAGCTTTTCCAGGGCCCTGAGGGATGGGTTGGGAATGGAGGGTGGACGGGATGGAGGGGGATATGGGATCACAGCAGCATATCCAGAGCTGGAGAGGACACACAGCGACCGTCACAGTCCTGGCCCTGGTTTATACCTTCTCCCTTCCTCCCCCTTCAAGTGGGATTTTAAAACTACCAGCACAAGTTCCTATTGGAAACTTATTGATTGAATTTACGCCTGTACTGAAGGTCCTGAAAGTTCTCTGAGATTGGGGTGGAGCGTGAAAAGTTTCCAGCTGAGTGAAAATCGCCGTAGATTTCACACCAGCCGAGGCCGAGACACGATTCTTTTTAAGATATCAGATCATATGAGCTGTGTGAAAGGCTCAGCTCACTGCTAGAAGCTGGAGATTGTCTGGGATTCTGTGGGTGTGGCTGCAGAGGCAGCCTGGGGTCCCTGAATGTGTGAACTTGTGTGAACCTGTGAGCACAGCGATGCACAGGAGGCAGGGAGCTCCTTGGGGAAACCACACAGCTGTGGTCATCTCCTTTCAGGTCATTAAAAACACCAAAATAGTGTAAAAAAACCCACCCCAAACAGTGCAAATCTGTGACAGTGATGTAGGAGCTGCGGTAGGAGAGACTGGGGCAGAACATCCCTGGCTGAGAATTGTGACCGGGGTGTGGAGGCTGAAATGGGCTGGGATAGGGAGGTTTAAGGTTGGTTGTGATTCCTGGAGTGCCAGACCCAGCAAACCTGGCAGCTGGGGGAGCATCCAGTGCTTGGGATGCACTGACAAACCCTAGTGCTGCACCTCAGCCTCTCGTGGGTTTATTTCCCAAAAAATTCCCACTCTTTACCATGAAGGTGATTTATAACACTGAAATGTCATTTAGTGTCTATTTCCTGCACAACATGAACTTGAATTTCTGTAATAGTGATAACAGAGGATTCCATGGACCTCTGTGGAATGGGGACTGGACATTTCTGTGTGGATTTGGTTCAAGGTCAGCCCAGTGTTGAAATGGGGTGTTGCAATCCTTCAGGAGAGAGCAGATGTTCCCTTTGCTGACAGGAGGAGGAGCAGGGAGCCTGGCAGCTCCCACTGCTGGGGGATGTCCCTTGGAATGGGCTGGCACAGCTGTTACCCGATGCCAAATTCACCTTTTAAAGTCCTCTGGAGTGGAATGGGGTCTGTGGGATTGTCCTGTAAACCAGTTATTTATCTACCTAAACACTGATGGATGCTGTGTTCCACAGCTTGTGTATTTAAATATAAAATATATATATATAATTGTTAATAACATCTGGCATAATGAGCTGGAGATCTCTTGGAGAGGAATACCCTGTTATCAGGGAATGCCCTGCATTCCTGTGATCTGCTCCCCTGAAAGCTGCCTGCAGGTCTGCTGCCTTCATAACACATTTTCACCTCCCTACAACATCCCTAACTAGAGTGGGACAGAATCCCAGTGCTTAGCAGGCCTCCTGGTGCTGGGAGGTGTCCAAAACTCACCGTGTCACTGGCACAAATGGCACTTTTGAATTTTAAAACACCTTCTACTTTGTGCTTTGCTTATATTTGTGTCCATGTATTTGCTGCCACAGTTGTTTGGAGCACGGCAGGAAAAGTGTCTGCTTTGTGAAGGAAAACATTTCCCAGCTTCCTGCTGCTGCTTTTCTTTCCTGAAAAACTTACTCTCTCTTTGCTTCACTCTCTGATGTTGGGCCTTCTCTGTGTCTCTTTCCTTCCCTTGCTGTTCGTGGTCTCTGTTTCCAATAGTCTGCAGGTGACCAACACTGGAGATAAATCAGGGCATGGATATTTCCTCTGTGCTGCCAGTGCTGGGTGACAGTGAACTGGGGGATTTCCACCTTTTACCTCCCTGTTGCATCTCCTAGAAATTGTCTAGAGCAAATTAGGGAAACACAGGGTGCCTGTAGCAAACATCAGCACTAGCATTCCAAATGCTGTTAGGAGATTGAGGAATAATGCATAACAATGATACTAAAAGTGCTGTTCCCCTGGAGGTGCCCGGGAGGCTGCAGTGGGGTGTCCCACACACCCTTGGCCCCAAACCTGCCCTGGCATTGACCTGGCTCTTGGCACCTCCTGTCAATCTCCAGCTTTTCAGTTGCCTGGGAAGCAGAGCAGAGTGTTCTGAGGGAATGGGAATGTCATTCCCTCTGGCTGGCAGCTGGGAGGGTTATGAAACAGCCCTGGAGCAGCTCCGTGTGCTGGGAGGGCCATTCCTCCTGCAGCCCTTGAGTGAGAGGATCCCTCAGACAGCCAAGGAAAGTTTTGTCATGAAGTTTTTCCTTCATTTTTCTGGTAGCAAACAGCTCCTTGGCACTTCAAACAATTGCTTGAAGGTTCATTTTATCTCACCCGTTCTGGAGCTCAAATGAGCTGGATATTTGTTCTTTAGGAAGGAAATTCCCTCCTTTCTACAGCTCTGCATTTGGGCAGAACTGGTGGTTTGAAACAAGGAGATTTTTGTTTAAAGTTATATGAATTCCATATATATAAGGGAAAATAATGAATGTCTGCTGAGGATTCTTTCTTTTCTAACCATGAGCAAAAAGTTTAACAGATATTTTTCCTTTGGTTTTGGTGGAAGTGGCTCTCCCAAGATTCATAATAATTTTTATATATATGAATTAAGTTTAACCTTTAAATGTATTTCCTGTGGAAAGTAATTATAAAAAGGGATTATCTAATCAGTGGAAGTTATTTGTTGCTCAACTTGCCTTTGTAATAGACACCTTTCTTTAGTTCCAGTGTCTGAAGCATCACTTAAAATCATGGAATTATTAACACAGACACCCAAAGAACCCAGTGCTGCCACAGTGGCTGGTTGGAACAGCTGGAAAATAGAGGCCTGTGGCTTCCCAGTGAAAAGAGAAATAACCTCATGGTCTTTATTTAGTGAGAAACAGACTTAGTGTCAGTGTTGTGAAGGTCTGTTGTTAAATGGCTGTTGGACTTGATCTGAATTCTCTTGACTGAGAAAGCACCAGTTGGTTATAAATGCTGACACTCTTTAGCATTCTTCTTTCCAAGGAATTACATGGAATTTTGCCCCTCTCTAGTAGATTTTCTCCCAGCTGTTGTCGAGGTCTCTTTAAAAAGAATTCAGAGAAATGAGCCAAGTTTTGTATTGATTAGCTGAGAAATGACCTGAAATGTGCTGGGTAATTTTTTTTGTTCTTTTTTCTCTGGCTGGGTGTGCGCCCCCAGGGCTGGAGCACTGCCCAAGGCAGCATCACAAAGGATGGAAAGTGAAAGTTACTGTTTGAGTTTGGTGCTTAAAGTAACCCAAGAGTAACAGCACGAGTAATTCCTGGTAGTGTGGTGTCTGTAAGGGCTGTTGAGTTGGACTTTGTGCCACAACCTTGAGAGAACTTGTAGTAAATTTGATTTTAACGCTTTAAGGACTATTTCATGTTGCCAAAGTTACACTTGAAACAAGGGAGGGGAGGGAAAAATGTGTGCTCCTTGTTCTATTCTTATGTTGAAAGTGTTATCCCTGGTGGGAGAAAATGGTCCATAATTCTGAGGTTATTTAGAAAAATCCTGGTTCTACTTTTACCACTCTTTTCTACTGTTTCCCACTGGAAACAACATCTAGTGGCAGATGCCTCGTTTCTCTGGTTTTTTGAGACAGAGGTGAACCCTGGTTGCTTGGATCCTGAGGGCAGCCCAGAATTCACTGAAATCCTTGAACCACTGCTCACTTCCACTCCCTTTTTGCCTTTCTTTCTCCCCGTGGCAACAATCTGCAGAGCCAGGGAATTCCCAGTCAGGAAATGTGCCGTTGGGGTCCCTAAAATGATAGAAGAAGAGATGACCTCCTTATTCTGTGCTTGTTTTCCTTGCGCAGGCCATGGATAGGCTGGAGGAGGAGCTCACCTGTGCCGTTTGCTACAGCATCTACCAGGACCCTCGAGTGCTGCCCTGCTCGCACACCTTCTGCCGGGAGTGCCTGCAGGGCGTCCTGCAGCGCTCCGACAGCTCCTCCTGCCCGCGGCGGCGCCTCCGCTGTCCGAGCTGCAGGGCCGCGCTGGACCTGCCCGCCGCCGGCCTCCAGGCGCTGCCCACCAACTTCGCCCTCAAGGCCGTCATTGAGAAGTGGCAGCAGGAGGAGCCCGCGGGCGCGGGGCTGTGCCGGGAGCACCCCCGGCAGCCGCTGAACATTTACTGCCTGCGGGACAGGCAGCTGGTGTGCGGACAGTGCCTCACCGTCGGGCGGCACCACGGCCACCCCATCGGCGACCTGCAGAGCGCCCACAGCAGGGCCAGGGAGGCCGCTGCCCAACTGCAGGAGCAGCTGAGCGACAGCTACTGGAGGGATGTGCTGCTGTGCTACGTGAAGCTCAGCATGCAGAAGGCCCGCTGCGAGGAGCTGCTGCGCGGCCAGAGGGACGTCGTGGTGCAGTATTTCAACAAGCTGGGGGAGACCCTGGAGAGCAAAAAACAAGCTCTGCTGAGGGCACTGGATGAGCTCAACAGGCACTTCTTGGAGGAGCACGAGCCCCTCATGAAGGACGTGAGCAAAATGAAGGTGGAAGAGATTGAATTAAAGTACCTGAATTCCTCTATTCGGAAGGAGAAGTCCCCTCTGCTGTGCCTGGAGAAGCTGGAGGAGCTGCAGCAGCGGGTCAAGGCTCTGCAGCAGAAGGAGCTGCCGGATGTCAGACCGCTGGAGATCCATCCAAGGATGGAGGACCTGCTGCAGAACGTGTGGTCCAGCACTGAAATCGGGCAGATCCACAAGATCCTCCCTCCAAAGCTAAAGCTGATCCCCAGAAGGAAATTGTGCAGCAAATGCCCTGGGAAGGAGAACAGAGAATCCACGAAACAAGTCCGGGCTGTGAAGCTCCCCACGATGCTGCTGGTGGTGCTGGGGGCACTGGGGGTGGTGGGGGCTGCATTCTCCCTGCACAAGGCACTGGCAGCCAGTGCTGTCCAGGCTGCTCCTGCGTGTCTCCTGGAATTCCTGCTCCACGTGTATCGGGATTCCTGCACCCACCTGCAGAGGGCGGCGCAGGGGCTGTGCCACATGGTCACCTCCCTGACGGGAACTGTTCCCTTCCACTGCTTCCAGGGTTAGGTGGAAACCTAGGGCAGGAATCCGGGAGTGTTTGTAGTTCCTGCTGAAAAGCTGGATTGGTAAAGCTCTACACCTTTGCCTTCTACTTCCATTCCCTTCCTTTTCTCTAGTGCCTGGATTTCCTCTGAGCTGACTCCTAGTTAAGATTTGCACCAGAAAGGGGTTTCTGTCCCACTTGGGGTCCGGGCAGGACCAGCAGCTGTAACCAGCTGACATGTGGGAATCTGGAGTCTCAGCTCTAGACATTGTTTCTACATGTACTATCTTCATTTTAATCACATATTTTTAAATTGTTTTTTCAGTGCAAACATGAAAGGTGATCAGAGCCTGTTGCTGTGAACTGGCAGGGTCAGTCACTGCCTCTGGTGTACAAGAACCCCCCATTTTGTGTTCCCTGACCTGTGACTGTGAACAGACACATTTGTGCTCTTCAAGGTCTGTGCCATGGCCCGGGGTTCATTTTTCGGTTCTGGGTGCTGGTGCAGGGTGTGATTTCATCCTTTCTGCCACGTTTCTGTGCTGTTTTCTCCTCCCCAGGGAGCAGGGCAGAGCCCACGCAGGGGGTGTCTGGGCTGGCAGGGACCTCCCCCTGCTGCTGAACCCAAAGCACTGGAAATGCAGTGAAAACACAGACACGCTGCAGGAGGGGGCAGAACTCCTGCTGGGGTCGGGGAGCAGCATTTCAGATGTCAGGAGCTCTTCAACCATGTGCCAAGGAATGTGAGTTTGTATTTAACTCCTTTGTTTTCAGCACAGGTAGCAGAGCCTGCCCTGGACAGAGGGGTTCATTCTGCACTCAGGTGCTCACTGGCACCTTCGCTGCTTTTCTGCTGCTCCGGACTGAACGGAGCCACTTTGAGCCTTTGCCAGGCTGGACCGAGCACGGGGAGAGGCTCCAAGTGCTGCAATTCACCAGCACAGGGCAAGGAGTGACAACTCACTGGGGCCTGGAGACAAACACAGGAGGGAGTATTTGCCTGATAAAACCAGTGCCACCCCCAGCCTGGCGGCATTCCTTGGCTCTTGGGACTTTTGAGCAAGGGTTAAGTAGGGACTGATTCTGCAGCTGCCCTTGAACAACCTCAACTGCCTTTCGCTGCCTTCCCTTGGGGTATTTGGACCCCAAACCTGCCCATTTTCAGCAGCAGACACTGAGGGTGCCTGGGTTTTCTGTCATCCTTCAGAGTTCAAGGGCAAATCCTGTCATCCCCGGTGTTCCAGGGACTGTGTAAGTGCTCTCACACCAGTTTCCCAGTAAAACTGGGAATTTTTCTCCTAAGCTGCACTTGGCCCATCATTCTCCAGTCCTGGTGGTGTCTCCCCTGCCCTCTGAAGCTGCTTTTCCCATCCACCTTGTCTTTTATTTCCCTGTTTAAATGAGTTTTTAACACAATTCTATTTTTCAAGACTACAGGATTTTGTAAAACGCCTTTACTGACAATTGAAACATTTAATACTTACAATGCACTGTGTATTTTCGTACATTTGCATACAAATAAAGCATATTCTTACAGCAGGACTGGCCAACACCTTGATTCCCTCAGGGCGGGAGCAGCGAGCTGTATCCAGAGGGGCTCCAGGCCCTTCCCGTGCTGGGGATTGCAGCGCTGGGGCAGCTCTGCCCGTGGGGCCTCCCCTGAGCCAGCCCAGGATCCCCCTCCTGCTGCAGGATGAGCCCCGGGCATGGCCAGGCTCTCCCCCACCAGCCCCTCCATCAAATCCAGCTCCCTCCTGCCCAGAGGATGTTGGATCACACCCAAGGCCTCACAGGACAGAGGTGGCAGCAGCAGCTCCTCCCTCGTCCCCTGACACGGGGACTCCACAGGGTGGTCGGGCAGGGCTGGCCCTTGGTGCCCCCCGTGCCCCGCCCAGCACGGGGGGGTGACAGGGTAGTTCAGGTGCTCCTCCTCCCCAGCACACTGAAATCTTACCTTTGTCTGCCCCCAAAGAGCTCTCCCTGCCCTCAGTTTTCACATGACTCTGCCCAGTTAAAAAACTGGCCTTTATTGAGGCAGAGTTCATATTAACAAGATGAAATTTTTACACAACTTGATCAAAATTTACAAAAGGAACAAACCAATACAAAACTGAACCGAACTAGACAGCAGCAGTGGGCAGGGGAGGGGCTCCATCCCCCTTTCCAAGGGGCAGGGAAGGGGCTCCATCCCCCTTTCCAAGGGGCAGGGGAGGGGCTCCATCCCCTTTTCCAGGCTCCCCACCCAGGGCGGCGAGTTCTGCCAGTCCTTTCACAGCGATGATTTTGGGGTTGGTGGCCACGCTTTTGGTGGTGTTCTGGGTCTTGTAGATGCCAATGAGCCTGTCTGCGATCTCAAACATGTTGTTCCGCAGGGAGATGATGATGAACTGGGCGTTCTTGGTTTGCTCCTGAAACACAAAGCATTTGGGTTGGTCACCTCACCTTGGGAAAGCATCAGACTCAGGAGCTTGGAGAAAACACGCAGGAAGCAAAACTCCAAGCAGCTTTCTGGAAATCTGCTTCCACTTAACACTATCCTTCCAGATCTCACCCGTGGCTGTAACTGTGCTGCCCCTCTGTCCTTGCTGGTGGAGAACAAACAGACCAATTGTGCTGCAGGTGTTCCCAGGCTGGACTTACATAGATGTAGAAGGCCACGATGGAGACGTTCTTGAAGTCGAGGGCGGCGTCGATCTCGTCCATGAAGTACAGCGGGGTGGGCTTGTAGTGGTGCAGGGCAAACACCAGGGCCAGGGAGCTCAGGGTCTTCTCTCCCCCCGACAGGTTAAAGATCTTCTTCCAGCTTTTCTTGGGAGGCCGAACACTGCAACACAGGGAGTTTGGTTTGTGAGCTGTTCCTGCCTCCTGCTGTAAGGCTGCAGGAGCTGGGACACCTCCTCACACTCCCACTAACTCCCTCCCCCTGCTCTGTAACTCCTACACCATGAACACGCTCCCCAGAGCATTTGTGGCAGGATCGAGGTGACTGCCGTGATTCCCTCGGCAGAATGAGGAGACTTGGGAATCAGGAAGCACTGGGAAAGCTTTGAGCTCATTTCCAGCTGCTCTTCGTTCCTGATTTCTCCAGGAGAAACAGATCTCAAGAGTAAAAGGTTGTGTTTCTGTCAGGACCTTGCCAACACTGAGCCTGCCTCGGTTCACTGATGATCAATGAACGGGTTGAAAAAAGCAATACAGAAATGAAGACTCGGTAGAATAGGAAGGATTTTGACCAACCTGAACATGATTCCCTCAGAGAAGGGATCCAGACTGTCCACGAGCTCCAGCTCAGCATCCCCGCCCAGGGTGAGCATCTGGTAGTTCTCCTTGAGCTTGGTGGTGATGACGTTAAACCCCGCCATGAACTCGTTCAGCCGCTGCTTCCGCAGCTCCTCAAAGGCCTGCCTGAAGTTGTCCCTCTCGGTGGTGATGTCGTCCAGCTCCCCCACGTGTTTGAGGTACAGCTCCTCCTGCAGGGAAGAACAGGGAGCAGCTGCCTCCTCCACTTACACTTTAAACCACTTTTCCTCCCATTGGAACATTCCTTTTTCCCAGCACGGCCTCAAATAAAAAAAACCCCCAAAATATCTCTCTATTCTCATCTCTGTTGCTGAGAGAAAAATCATAACAAAATATTTAGTCTGATGAATAGTTCACCATTATTGAAATGAGGAGAAAAAAACCCCCAGTGTATTTTGTGTCTGTCTCAGCTGTGAAGATTTGACTCTAAATAAACATCCATGGAATCCTTTAGGTTGGAAAAGAGCTCCAGGATCATCAAGAAGTTGTCTTCACCTGGCACAGCTGGATCACAGCTGGATCACAGCTGGATCACATGGACTACCAAAGGCTGTGGGAGCTCCCCTTGGCCCAGTGGAGCTGCCGAACCCCGAGGCAAAGCCCCTGCAGTGTCCCGTGGCCCCCCGGGCCGGGCAGGACGATGCCCAGGCCGCACCTTCTTCCTGTAGTCGGCGATGGCGCCCAGGTTGGGGCGCAGCTGGTGCCGCTGGGCCTCGAGCAGCGCGATCCTCTGGGCGATGGCGTCGGGGTCGGGCAGCGCCCGCAGCTCCTCCTCGCCCAGGGCCCGCAGCTCCTCGCGGGGCTGCCCGTCGATGGCGTGCAGGCACAGCTTGGAGATCTGCAACCAAACCCACGCAGGGCACAGCCTGAAAAACCCTCCAGTGACCACCGAACGAGGGGCTAAAATAAGCATTGCTGGTGTTGGGACACAGGGAAGCTGCTCCAAACACTCCAAGGTGCTTTACAACTCCCTTTAAACAGGATGGGAACAGGACAATAAATATCCTTTTATCCTATTACTCTGTTCCTGCATAAACACCAATTAGCTGTGAGCTGAAGAGGAATTTTTCTCCCAAATTATCTCTTTTCTAATGAAATGTTAATGTGCTCATGCTGTGAGATGGAATTCCCAGAGAAGCTGGGGCTGCCCCTGGATCCCTGGGAGTGTCCCAGGCCAGGTTGGACGGGGCTTGGAGCACCCTG
>JAWWMP010000011.1:1794546-1817701 GCA_035047865.1 Dendrocincla tyrannina | reverse complement strand
CCCACCTTGTCCCCCAGCCCAGAGCTCTGAGTGCCACGGCCAGTCCTGCCTTGGGCACCTCCAGGGCTGGGCACTCCCACCCTCCCTGGGCAGCCCCTTCCAGTGCTTGGCAACCTCTGCTAACCTTGTGAGTTTTGGCTTTGTAAACCATCATGAGTGTATCTTACACCCCAGATAATTCCCTGCTGATTTAAAAAGCCACAGCACACATGTATGAACTGCCAAAACAAAAGGAGCTCTGAAGAAATGCCCCTCTTCATTCAGGTGATGCACTAACCTCCTCTTCCGAGACATCCACCACGACTGAGGATCCCATCCTGCCCTTCAGGACTTTACTGCCCCCACCAGTCATCGTTCCTGCAGCACAAGAGATGAGGTCAGAAAAGCTGCTGGATTTGGTATCACCTACAGAGGGCTTCAGATGGAACTGCAAGTTTGTGCTGCAGTACCTGACATCTCGATGATTTGTCCTTGCAGGGTCACCACCCTCCATCTTTTATCCTTTTGGAATGCCACTCTGGTAGCCTCCTCCAAGTTTTTAGCTACCAGGGTATCCCGCAGAGCGAAGTAGAACGCCAGGCGGACCTTCTTGTCCTCCACCTTCACCAGGTCAAAGAGCCGGGGAGTGTTTTCAGGAGTGGGGATTTTCTCCATTTTCTTTTCCCAGACGGTCATCTATGGCCACAAAGGAAATAAAGGAATGAGACATCCTTCAGGGTAAATGATGAGGTCATTCCACCATTCTAAGGTATGTTAAGGCTTTAAAGAAAGCACAATGGGACCGTAATTAACAGTGAAACTGTGCTTTGCCAAAGGCCTGGGGACTCACCTTGTCCAGGGCTATAAAGGTGGCAACTCCCACCGTTTGTGCCTTCAGGAAGTTCACACAGGCCTGGGCAGTGTCGATGGTGTCAACAACAATGTGGTCCAAGGCTCCACATGAGGAGGAAATGGCCACGTCGTACTTGTCATCGATGGCTCCCAAGTCTCCCTGAGGATGGAGGGCGAGGTGGAAGGACATGGATTAGCTTGGCAGCTGGGGCTGCTCTTGGAGTTTTATCCTTTTTAATGAATCTATGCTTTTTTTAAAATGCACACATACTGAACCGACTGATTTTTCTGAAGCAGAGATGAACAGGTGGGGGGAAAATTTCACAACACAAAATGTGCATTTACACTGATATGAGCAGGAATGAACAACTCTACCTCAGCTCTGGATTTTCAGAACTTTAAACCAACACAACTGAAAAATGCCTTATTTTACAGCACCTGCACAGGATTTACAAGTCTGCTCTGTGAATTCACAGCCCCAGAGAAGCGAGGCATCCCACATTTAAAGTTTGAGCCTAAGAGTGTAAGAGCCTCCTAAAATTTACCAGTCTTCCATAGAGTCCAGGAATATTCCCAGACTTCTTCTGCTGGAGCAGAGCCTCGAGCACTTTTCCTCGACTGTGACTTTGTGCTAAAGAACTTTTGGCCTCTTCTACTTTTCGCCGCAGGTTTCGCACGAGATCCTTGGCCCCCAGTTCTTCCCTTCCCAGCTTCTCCAGGGCCTGCTCTTTCTGCGGGTTAAAAGGAACACAGACACTGTCTCAGCCTCAGGAAAACTACTGGATTCAGGCATTATTTTTTATTTTAGGGAATAAGAGAAGAGCAAGAAATGAAACTCAATCCCAGACTGGTTTGGGTTGGAAGGGACCTTAAAGCCTATCCAGTCCCACCCCCTGCCATGGGCAGGGACACCTCCCACTAGCCCAGGTTGCTCCAAGGCTTAAACACTTCCAGGGATGGGGCAGCCACAGCTCCTGTGGGCAGCTTGTGCCAGGGCCTGCCCACCCTGAAGAAGGTGCAGAAATACACCCAGTTATTTATTTTAATATGTCTCAGTGTGATATTTAATCTGCCTCCCTTGCAGGGATATGTAGGATGTAATTCCATGCTTAATGTTAACACTGGCTTAACACAAAGTAAGTGTGAAATCAAACCTTTCCTTCCTCAGTGGACTGTTAGAATATAGCTTTTAAATGATGTTTTCTTGGCAATTTTCTGGTTTATTTTCCCCGCAATTATTGCCAAAAAGAACAGTGGGACTTTGATTTGACTCGGAGAAATTAAAGAGGGCAGTGAGTCCCACCTCCTTCAGCTGCTGCTCAGCCTGGGGCAGTTTCAGGGAGATGTCTTGGATGGCAGCCTTCCTGTCCTTCAGGGTCCCCGAGGTGCTGCTCAGGGCCTCCTGGGCCTGGCTCAGCTGGGCCCGGGCCGTGTTGTAGCGGCTCAGGTAGAGCTCCAGCTCCGACTGCGCGAGCTCCATGTTGGAACGTGCCTCGCTCACCTCCTTACTGAACTCCATGAGCTCCTTCTCTTTGCCCTGCAGAAACACCACAGGTTACAACTCACACCACACAACTGTGGGGTTTGTTACGTCACTCACGCTGTGGGAAAGGAAAAAGAGGAAATGGGATGTTCTTTTACAGCTCTCCCGTCAGCAGAAAACAGTTCTGTGCTCTAGAAGAACCAGGATTTCTTAATTTATTAACAAGGCGTTTTTCCTAATTATAAAAAGCTCCAGGAAATGATCACAGAACATTTCCCTGTAAGCTTTATATCACTTTCTCAAAGTTGGGAGGAGCCCTACACACAGTGCTAAATTACAGCTCAAGTGGAGAATCCACGTTTTCAAGGACAGAAAACAACTCCCCAAATGTACAGGATAATTTCCAGCCTCCAGGTGTTCAGTGACTGAACAGCTTCCACAACAACAACCAGGTGTTAGACAGTTGTCCACTAATTCAAAGACAGATCATAGCTGTGGGAAAGGCTTGGAACATCCCATTTCAAAACATCTTTATTTAAGCAATATATTGGGTTAAAGGGTTTGGTGGGAGAAGATGAAAGTGCATTCAAATAATGGAAGTGTGGGAGTATTTAATATACATGTATGAATGACAGACTTGGTGACACTTGATGACTATAAAAGCAGGCAAGAAAGATGTGGCTGTAATTATAAATTGAAGATTGATTTCCCAGTGAGGCTCCCCTGAAGTGACACAGGAAACAGAGGGACTGTCCTACAAAATGACATTTTGTAAGTGTCTTGTGACCATTTCCTTCAGAAGTGTAAAGTGAACACAGCAGGAGCACGACGTCAGAACTCTCCAAACCTCTTTTTCCTGCTGAATTCCTTTGGTCTCATGCTGAAGACTGGCCAAAACCTGCTTGAGTTTTTCCTCCTCCTTCTCCTTTGCCTTTTCCAGGAGCTCCCTCTTGGCCTTTGTGTCATCGATCACCTTGGTGCTCGTGGAGGGGACGTTCTTCAGTTCTTCTACCTACAAAGGGAAAGGGTTTTAACCCTGAAACCAAAGCAATTCTTAAATCCCCACTTGACCCAAAGAGTGATTCCAGACCTCCAACAGCTGGCAACAACCAGCTTGGTGACACAGACCCATTACATGCACTGACTTAAGGGACATCATGCACTGCTGCAGAAAGTGATTTGCAAACAAAATCTCTGGCTGATTTAAATGACTCCAAATATCTGATTCAAAAAATGTAACCCCAGTTCTCCATCTTCTTGGTTGCACCCAGTGCAATTGGTGTCTTTCTGTTCTCTCCCACTGCACAAAGATGTTCTCACAACCCATTACACTCCTCCAGCTAAATCAAGTTGTGGTTCAATTACCTTTTCTTTATCCTTTTGGAGCTGCTTCTCCAGTTTTTTCGCCTTGCTTTTGGCATGCTTTAGATTTTCCCTCACTCTCACATCCTGCAAATCCAACTGATTGAATTTTTCTTTGTTTTCCTCTATGAACTTTGTAATTTTACTGAATTTCCTGAAGAAAAAAACAAAAAGAAAGACTGATCCAGTTCATGCAGTGTAAAAATAATGTCAGTATAGAGAATTTAAACCAATCCTCAGTTTCTGTGAATAACAACATCCAATATTTACTAGGGAATTGAGGTTTCATGAGAAAGAGATCAACTCCCACAGCAATATTAAACATTTTCAGAAATGCTAATTTTTCTCTTTGATAGGATTGATAATTCCCATCTCACAAAGAACCCACTGAGGATGAGCTCAGTATTGCAGCTGGATTGGAGATCAGCACCCAGGCAAATCAATTTTAAGGAAACTCAATTTATGTCTAAATAATTCAGAAGGAAACCAGGGGAAAATACCTAAGTCCATGTACCTAAACATCATGGTTGTAAATCTAAAAACCATTGCCCACTTATTTTTTGTGCAGTCAATATAGAGAGATAAGTACTTTAAAATCCATTATTGAAAATATCAGATGTTTTCTTACTGCAATTGTGAATATTACCCAGATTTCTCTGAGAGAAACAAGCTGCAGGACCAAATCAGACCAATGTAAATCTTTTTTGATTTATTTTTGTGCAGAAGTTCATTTAATGCATTCCAGGGAATGTTCAGACACAGCAGAAGTGACTCTGCCCATCAGCCAATTTAAGTTTTTTATGGGAGAACATGTAAAACACCTTACTCATTAATATATCCCCAAAGAACTTACTTTTCAAGTTCTTTCAGAGCTTTATTCTTGGTTTTTGTTTCCTCTGCAAGTTTACTGCTTTTCTCGTTGATACTTTTTGTTTCTTCATTAATTTTTTCCTTCTGCATTTCCAGATCTTTTATTCGTTTCTTTAGGTCATGGCTAGGAAAAGAAAAACAACAATAAACCCCAAACTCCACTTCTTTCCATGGAGCTGATGTTCATAAGGAATACATATTTCCAACCCTCAGTGTAACAATGTGATTATGTAAAGTATTAAACTATATCAAGTACCAAGAAATGCAACATATTTGTAATTGGAGATCTGGAAGCTGAGTTTAACACCACCCCCACCACGTTAAAGCCAACCCAAAGCTCTGGAGAGTAACTTACATATAGTACTGACAGATAAGATTCTTTTCTTTAAATATTTTGTTTTCCAAACAAAGAAACTCAATGGCTTTATTCTTGTCCTCTTCCAGGGCATCCTTTTCTTTTTCCACCATTTTCACTCGATTTAACTAAACAAAACAAAGGGTCGGAGCTGGGTCAGAGCCAGGACTAGAGGAGCAAACCCTGGAGAAACCCCAGAGCCTTTGTAGGACCCAGCTCTGCAGAGCTGGAGATCAGGAGCTAACTCTGCAAGGGGAGCCAGCACAAGCTTCCTGAAATAACAGATACATGTTCATTTTCTATATTTCAGCCTTTGCACCACCCCCTTTTTAAGTTAATTCTGCAACTGCACATCTTTTGTTTTCCTTCTGAGCCTTTAAAATAAGTCTATAATATATTGGGATTTACCAAGGACACAACAAATCAAAGAACTTTGATCTGATCTAGAACTTTTAGAAGTCAATGCATCAGTAAAATGTGCTGAATGCAGGTTCAGTAACACATCTCTTCACGCAATTGTGTGTGTGCAGCCCTCAGTGCTCTGCCTCCCTACAATCTCCCAGGGAATGATGTATTATTCCTGCTTTAGGAGCCACAGGGCTTGCCAGGCCTCACCTTCTCCCCCCTGCGCTCGTTGAGCAGCTCCACCCTGCGGCACAGAGCTTGGATGGGCTCCTTCAGGCGGGCAGATCCTATCAAATCCTCCAAATATTCCAGCATTCCCTCATCGTGCTCCGTCTGGCCTTTGGGCTTCATCATGGAGATCTGTTCCACTTCCCCCTTGGAAAAGAAAAGTTTGAGGGTTTCTTTTCTTAAGGGCTTTTTTTTTTCTTGGGGAAAGAGTATTCTGGAAAAATACAAACATCTGTGGAAGGAGGGATGTGACATTCTAAGAAAAGAACAAAGTATGGCAGTAATCCAAACTATTGCAGTGGCAAAAATCACAGAATCATTAAGGCTGGAAAAGACCTCCACGACCATCAAGTCCAGCCTTCATATATATTTGGGAAAACAAAGATCAAAATGAATAGAAGTTTCCTCCAAGGTGGTTGATGTGTCTCTTCTGGAGCCAACCATCAGGTGTGACCATTCCTTCAGCTCTCTAAAGACTCAAAATGTATTTCCCCAACCTAAAAAGAGAAGAGGAGAATAAAGATTGTCCTTGGTCACGAAACTCTCAACAGCCTTAAGGCAGTTTAATTAGGATGGAAGTGTTTAGAAACCAGCAGGTCCATAAAATGACATCTGATGGCTGACCTGGAATTGTAATCCATGGAATTGAGGCTTTCTTGCTGGAAAAAGAGAAAGGTTATTTAAGTAGCAGGCTTCCTTTGTTTAATTTCCCTTTATGCATGGCATTAACACTACCTTATTGAGGTGAATAGTACCAATAATTTGATATTATTTTTAAAAATGAAAACGAGAAGGATTAAATTGAGCCAGTGCCAAGGACTGTCTGTATTCCTGATGTTGCCATTAGCCAGCAAAACACTCCATCAGTGATGTTTTATGCTTAGGACAGAGCTACCATTTTTGCCCAAGTGATTTAGCTGCACACAGTCCACAGTGACACTTATTGGCACCAAGTTTTCTTCCAAATAGCAAATATTGTTGAGTAGAACAGAACAAAGTGAATTTTTACCAATTTTGCAACATTCAGAGCTGGTATTTACTTGGGTAAGCTTCTCCTGTAAGCAATTCTGTTGTCAGAGTAAACCAGAGACAGAGGGGTTTCTTTTATTTTGAAATGCTGGATGTTAAAGGCATCCAAGGTTTTATTTTCTGGTCACCACTGTGCCTGAAGTGTCAGCAGGTTTGACAAGGCAGAAAAGCCCAAACCCAACTGTTTATTTTTATTTCTTACACATCTCAAAAAGCCAAACAATCAGTTTCCTAATAACTGCTGCTGTACTACATAAAATCCCAATTACAGGTTTGCTCCCCTGCCACAAAAATATGGTTTCTACCCCAAAAACTGCCTGTCAGCTTATGGGTAGGAAACTGCAAGCTCCCAAATTTCTGTGGAATTGTCACAAGTCTCTATTTTCCTTCTTCCATTAAAGCATTTGCTCTGTTTACATCCAAGAAAAAGCAACCACAGGAAAGATTTAATTCAGATGCTGAGCATCAAGACTGAGAATCTTCCACACTGGATACATATCCCTCCTTTAGGTGTTGCAAACCACAAAACTACCCTGGAGTTGAGAGGGAAAAATCAGGAATTCTGGACAAGCAAGGAATGAGAGTCAAGTTATTTCTATGATTTAGCTAAATATAATTAACCCTCTCTAAGCCACAACCACTCAAGGAGGATGATGCAGCTGTGAGGTTTCTCTGTAGCTCACTAATATGAATACTTAGATTATTTTCTTATCAAGAGTAAAACTATTTAGAAATTAGAACCTGAATTATAGGGGGTATATTTAAGTATTATTTAACATTTATAGTGTTTACCAAGTTAATATATAAAGAAATCTGTTTCTCTGACTCCTATAGTTAAAATACTTCAGAAACTAAAAGGTTTCCAGCCATTTGAATTGCTAAAGCAATTAAATTGCTGAAAAAGCAGCCATGACAAGGCAAACGGATTTTCCAAGTCTGCACTCTGTTAAAATCCAATGTAACTGTTTCCTACCCTTTGAACTGTGCTCATGCCTTGCCCCATCCCTTGAGCTCTGGGCTCAACCCCCCAAACCAACTGTGCTCGTTTCTGCAGTGGAGGATCTTTGAAACCCCGGCCAAGCCCTTGTGAAAGTGAAACCAAGGCAGCACAGGCAGCCATTTGTGCAGAGCTGCTGAGAACAGGCTTGGGCACAGTTAACACACACTTACACTTTCAAAGTCTCAAACAGAACCCCAGGAAATCTCTAGATTCTTTCCCTCAGTTGCCTCCCTCTGGTTCATGGATTCAGGAGAAGGAGCAATGTGCAAAGGAAAGTAAATAAATGCTGTGTTGAGACAATCAAAATGGGTGGCAACACCAAGCCCTTGGGGATGTTGGCAGAGCTGACAAAGAGTGAAATGGCTACAGAAGTTCAGAAACCACTGCATGGAGAGGCATCAGATCTGCTCAGCCTGGAGAAGAGGAGCTTCAGCACCCAACTCTGGCCTTGCAGTGCCTGAGGGAGCTGACAAGAGACATGGAGAGAGTGTATTTCCAGGGGTTGGACAGACAGGACAGGGGGGATGACTTCCCACTGACAGAAGGTGGGTTTAGATCGGGTATTAGGGAGAAATCCTCCCCTGGGAGGGTGGGCAGGCCCTGGCACAGGGTGCCCAGAGAAGCTGGGGCTGCCCCTGGATCCCTGGGAGTGTCCAAGGCCAGGCTGGACGGGGCTTGGAGCAACCTGGGACAGTGGAAGGTGTCCCTGCCCATGGCAGGGGTGGCACTGGATGGGCTGTAAGGTCCCTTCCAACCCAAACCAGTCTGGGATTATATGTTTCTATCCACCAAGCCCTCTGGGAAGACTACACTGAGCCCAGGAGATCCAAATGGAATTCCAGACCTGATTTCAGCTCCTACACTGTGAGTGGAGCTTTCTGCATCAGTGGGAACCCCTTGGGATGCAGGCACAGCACCAGTCAGAAGTGGCAAATTCAAACTGTCTAATGAACACACATCTCACAGTAGCCACCAAAAACAACTGGTACATTCTAAAACTCAAGCTGACCTGTAGACATTTCTAAGGAAAGGGTGGCAAATCAAGAGAAACCTTGCTTGAGAACAGGCTGCAAGATCCTAAAGGCAAGAGCCCTTCTCACCTGAAAGTGATTTCCTGTGGTGAAAAGTACCAGCAGTGACTTCCAGGAATGTGGAACCTGCCTCTTTGTGCAGCTGAACTCTTGAGGAGGTGAACTATTGGTTAAGATACTTCATCAATTTAGATTTCTATTGTGCCTGAGGAAAGAGCAGAAACTTTAAAGGAAGTGAATTGTAAAATCCATCAAGAACCAGTGTAAGAATTGCTCACAATAATATTACTACCATTTAAAATCACTGACTCAGTTGAGGACTGGGGGGTGAGGCAGCAATGCCAGCCCTGCCAAGGGGTGCCCGGGCTCCCTGTGCCCGCCGTGTGGAAGCCCAGGAGGATTCCAGGGGATGCCCATAAAGGTATTTAAGGACTGGCAGCATCAGCAGCAGGTTCTACCACTGATTTCATGTCCTCAGGCTGCCCTCTGCCCTACAACCACTGCTTTCTCTACAATTCAGCAAAGACGGCTGAGCCCCCCAAATAGCTTTGACCTGAGTTTACCCAGTGTCTTCTGACCCAAAAAGGTCTGGATTTTAAACAAGGTTACGAAAATGCTTGATAAAGGCAAGTTTTCTGCACCACTTACACCAGGCTAGAAAAAAAGACACTTGTTTATAGGATTGTATTCCACCAGCCTTGCCTTACATTTGGGATTGGAGACTTTCCCCCAAGCTAAGGAGCCTGAATGGCACAACATGCCAATCCCAAGACTGTGGTTGCTGGTCACCTGTGCTGCCCACAGCAGTGCAGGCTGTGATGGTGCTGCAGCTGGAATTGGGGAGTTTCAGGATACAGCTGAAAATGTGTATTTCCATTCTCAAATTCAGATATGAAACCAGACAGGGACAGCAAAAATTACTGACAGCAACCTTCAAACTCTTCATGAGAAACAAAACACCACTTTTTGGGTTACAGGGGACCTTAGACCCCAATCCCCTGCCATGGGTAGGGACACCTTCCATAGCCCAGGTTGCTCCAAGCCCCATCCAACCTGGCCCTGGACACTCTCCCAGGGATCCTGGGGCAGCCCCAGCTTCTCTGGGAAGGGAGGAGGTAAAACCAGTTTTCCAGAATTTTGGGCTGCCAATTTCTGCTGTCTTAATCTGAAATTTTAAAATAAAGTGCTGAAAACCTTGGGATAGATTGGAACCCAGTAGCTGGAAACGTATTTGCTGTGCTGGGGGGAGCATGGGGTAATCTGGGTGGTTTTTGAGGGGAATTTTGAGCTGCAGTTGCTGTGGTTTATTTTCTTTGAGTGTTTCTTTGTTAGTGGAGCTGCTCAGCACCAGTCAAATTCAAACAGGGGGTAAGGTGACTTCTGACTGAATTGAAAATCACACTGCCTTGCTCGGGAGGAAGAGTTTTAGAGAAGGCACTGCCTGGAAAAGGCAACCCTGTGTATCAGAACACCCTTCTGTGCCTGGGGACCCGTCAAAACGAGGATCTGGTTTCAAAAATCACATGAAATCACCACAGCATTTGAGATATGACACGTGGCTACAATATTTAGTACTTTTAAGAATATTTAACTAGTTTCAGTGTAGTGATAGCATATTATTTTTGTAGCATGCAAGTTTTGAAGGCTTTTAAAACACCATAAAAGGAAGTTTTCTGATGGGGAAAGCAGGGGCTGCAGCTCTCACAGCCACCTTAACTCACAGCTTTGGGGAGGATTGGGGCAGCCAGAGCTGAGCCTGTTCTTTCTTTATCCTCCTGAAGCAACTCTGCCTTGATCAATCCAAATTATAACCCAATTTCAATTACTTACTTAACTTTTTAACAGGGAAATCTGGACAGAAGTGCCCTGGCATGAGGCAAATTTCTGTTAATAAAATAATAACACTTAGAATTTTTAATTTACTGCACAGACCACAGAATATTTCAATTTCTCTCCAACAGGGAAGCAAGTGAAACATGAAGAGATTTTGCAAGTACTTTGACAGGAGCTGAAAACAGCACATGCAACTTCTCAGCATCATCGGCACAAGGAGAAATGGCTCAGGCAGCCAGAATGACACAGGGACACTGGAGTTTCTTGGAGGAGAAACATTAAAACATCTGGAATGTTTATTATAAAAGCTGGTTTTCTACAGAGATCCAAAAGTTAAAATGGGGAGTAAAATTAGAGGAAGAGTAGCACTGAGCATCACCCTGCCCCATCATTTGCTAAGTGCTCACTTGGAGGTCGGGGAGCTCTGATTTGCTGCATCAGACAGCAGGTCCCTCACTAAAGTTTGATTTCCTGGCTGCTTTGTACAATCCTTTTCTTGATAACATAAAGGCACCAAAGTGCATTTTCTCTTAGAAAAGCCCCTAGTGAGAGAAGTCTTTCCGTTTCCCTCTATGCAACTTCCAGTGGTTTTACCCCCTCTCCCATTTTTTATTTTAATCCAATGACACTTGGCTGTGAGGTTTTCCCCCCCACACACTTTACCAAAATAGGAGCTCTCACTTTTTAAGCAGGAGGACAATTAGGAATGGCAAAAATAAATGCTAAACTGCTGTATCTTCAGTTTTCCAGACTGGCAATTTCAAGTGACCCTTATTTTGACCCATATTCCCTCCTCACAAAGCTTTTTGACTGGGAATTCCAGTTCTACCTGCATGGATTTTGGAAGCCATGGCCAGAGATAACCAGTATTCCTGAAAGCTCATTGTTCTCCTGCAAACAGGACTGTAATACAGCTCTTGTGAGCCACACCACGTTGTTTTGGGACTTTTTTTCCCCACAATTCCATGTTATTTCTGTTGTTTCTAAATGCTTGCAGTCATATCTCATTTTTACCCTTCAGTTTTACCAGATGGTGAACATGCAGCAGAGGAAAAAGTACCAAATACTCAAATTAATGCTCTGCCTTCAAAAAAAAGTGTTATAAACTCAGTGGGAAATAAGAAAGTCAAATAATAAATGCACATATAAAAACCTACAATGTCACTACTGTCCAAAGATGAGGAAAAACTTAAAATGGGCCTGTTATTCAGGTTGTTTGCACAAAACTACTATTCTGATTCTGGAAATAATTTAAAAGTAGCCTTTGTCGAGCTGTTTGCACATCTGTCTAATTTTAGAAGCCTTTTAAGGACATACTTGGGTTTTAATACAAGAACACATGAAGTACAAATCTAGAGTCACACTGGAATTTATGTCATTAAGTTGGCAAACTCAACCTGCAGTGCTGAGTTCAGATTATTGGGGTGTTCTAATGAAACTATTTGATTATCACTCAGTTCCACACTGCCCCTGGAAAAGTGTTTTCCTCCCTTCCTTATTTCCTCCGAAGAAATCTTACTAGAACAACCCTCTCTTCCCCACCAGTGCTGGCAGCACAGATTTTTTATAATCCCATTCATGATCCCATCTTGTGCTCCAGTGCTGGTGTCTCCTCAGGAACACAGAGCTCAACAATGGGGAATTTCTGGCTTATCTCAGAGGGAGAAGAAAATCTGCTCTCCCTCATTTCCTCCCCAACACACTGGAAGTGACTCCTCCATTATTTCCACAAAGCAGCAGGTGAAAAGCTTGATGTAACTTCCTTTTGGCAACATAATCTTGCCATGGGATAAGACTTAGTTCCAATCAGTTAGAGAAGTACAGACCTAGAAAATCACTGGAGTTCTTTCTACCTGCTTAAGATTACAGGAGACTATTTTAATTAAGTCTATCAAATACATTTAAGTGAAATACTACTGTAATTAGTAGAGAGTTTACTCAAAACAGATTCAGTTTGTTTGCAAGGAGCTTCTAAAGTAAACTGCAATCAGCCTCAAGTGGGCTCCCATTATTACAACATTAATTCAGTCTTGTGCCAGTTATTCTCATTTGTCTAATATTTATCTACAAAGGGGCTGGATTGGAGCTCCCTCTGGAATTCCACTTTCCTTTGGGATGGACTCTCCTTCTCTTCCCTTGCCAGGCTGCAGGAGCCAATCCCAGAGGTGCTGCCTCTGCTCCCAGACATGGAAATCTGGAAAATCCTGGAAATCCCTCCATGTCCCAAACTGACAGCCCTCCCAGTGCTCCCCTTTCTCTCCTAATACTTTAGAGGAAAACCAGCCAGGATCGAGCTTGAGATTTTGTTCTCCCCTCAAGCTTAACTTGTTCAGAGGAGTCACCACAGAGCAAACATGCTTACTCAGAGTCTTGCCCAGCCCAGTCAGAGCAGCTCCAAGCCTTTCAGTGCAGGTTAAATAATTGTGTTTGGTTCTTTACAGACCTACAGGTTACTGCAGAGGGGGCTTCAGGTGTGGGAGACAAAAACAAGAGCAGCAAGATGCAAGGCCAGATATTGGTTTGTAAGGGACAAGATGCTCTTTTTCCTGTTGCAGTTTCAGGCTGTGGCAAGCTCATTAATATACATACTATTTGTAACAATTTATATTAATTAAAATATTATTGTAATAGTGCAGAATAATTGTCTATTCCTAACATACTAAAAGCACAGAACAATTTATTAAAAACATGAGATATGGAGTTAGAACCTAAGGACCACAGAAGTGACAAACTCCTCCTGTTCTGTGTTGGTAAAATCCCCCTGTAACCAGAATCATTTTTAAACCAGATTTATTTCAATCAGTTCAGGCACTGAATTTCTCAATTAATCTCACATTTTCTGTTTTTCCACAAGTATTTTTTGTAATGTTACTCACAGATGTCACCAGCACTTTGGTTTTAATATTCTCACTTTGGCATCAGCAGAAATACCTACATCAAAACTGTCTGGCCTAAACTTTCAAATTTTATCATAAAAACACCAAAATCAGCAGAAAAAGACTGAAAAATAGGGGGTGAAGTGGGGAGAAGGATGCAAAAAAAAATATAGCAGTCTTCTGAAAAGCAAATATTTTCCATTGAGTAATGCTAACTATGGTAGCAAGATAAAATCAAGTCTCTAAAGGTGTTGTTACTACATGTAGGACATGTTCTCTTACAACTTCTCCTTTAGTACTACCCAGTGAATGTTCTGCCACACACCCAAACCAGCATTTGCTAACCCTTAAGGAACATTTTTTGTCCAAAATCTCTAGTACAAGTGAAATATTTTAGCCACAGCCTATTGACAGAGTCAAAAATCAAAGAGATTTTAAATGATAAATACTTGGTATTAAACAGTTTAATTCAACTATTAGTTTCGCTATTAAAAGAAAAAGAGTAAAAGCCAAATAAACCTGTTATTTATCTCTTCAGTTTTAAATAATTTCAAAAATATGAGGGGGAAAAAGAGCAATCCTGGTGATAGCAGTTCAGGCTTAGATGGTCTCACAATCTCAGTATAAATTTTAGGATCTGGGGTTTGAAGTTCTGCTGTTAGTCTGTGGAAAATATTGCTACATTTCCCAACTGGAAATACTCAATTTTGAATGATCAAATCAATGGATTTCACATTAAAAAGGCACAAAACCTGATGCACAGAGAGAAAGAACTTTGTCTCAGACAGAAAGACCAAAGGAACAGAAAATCTCTGCACAGTTCCTGAGACAGAGTCTGGGGGGATGAAAGTAAAAAATAGGGGTGGGAAGCACTGCTTTATGCCTCAATATTGGCTCTGCCTCCCTCTTATTTCCCTTTCTGGGGGGCAAAGCATGAAACTCCAGCTTTTAGGGCAAGGTATGCTCTCACCATTGCTAAACAATTAGTGGGAGAAGCAAACAAATCCCATTTGGGGGGGGGGGGGAAAGATAAAATAAATTAAAAAAGCAGCATTCCTTCCCAAATGCTCCTTTGCCCTGCTCCCAGTGGCCCAAGGGAATGTTCTCTGACACTGAGCTTTATCTCTGCACCATCCTTTCTACCCAGCTTCATCTTTTACTTCACATTTTCTCCCTTCTAGAAATTTTGGCAAAATTAACCTTGAGAACAACTGAAAAGAATAAAGGGTGTATTTAGGATAGCTGTTTTCCTGGAGGTACTTCTTGCTCCACCTTGAAACAGAAAACACAGGCATAAAGTGGTGGAGGAAATAATTAATGTGCATGGAGCCTTGCAGACAGAGATATCCTCTTTTTGTGGGTGTAGCTGTAAGAAGGGACGGCACAGAAAGGCTGGAGGAAGTGAAGCAAGCACAGCGACCCAGCTACAATTTCTTACACATTTTTTTCTAAGAGGGGAACTGGAAGCTCCTTTGACAGAAACAGGCCTGAAATAAATTCTTTTAAAATAATTCAGACCTTGGGAAGCTCCCACTTATCACTAATTTCTAGGTCAGAGGAGATTTGGGACCTGTTAGCAATAGTGGCAAAATAATTACAGGTAGTGGCAGAAAGTTATTCAATTGAATTAATATTTAAATACTTTCAGCAAGGACTTTAACTAAATTTACATTTTAAGTAATTGTGTGGCACACAGAAAAATTCTCATTATATAAAAGCTAGGAAAAAAAATAAATTAAAAAAAAATAAATCAGTGTGGCTCTCTTCAGCCTGTCTTTAAAACAGATGCAAGCAAGCCTCATAATTTTAAGGTCAAACATGAATATAAATGGTATTATATTGACAAGTTCTGTGATTATTTTTCCAGTATGGGTTGTAAACTGCAGCTTTTAAAAACAGAGCCTGAATTGGCTACAAACCTGCCATTCCTTGAGTCCTCTAGAGCAGTTAAACAAGTGTAAACAACAAGCACACTGCATGTGTTTTCTCTTGCCCTCAGTTTTTCTGCACAGTTCATTTTTCCATACTTACTTCTCAGTAAAACCATGTCTCTATGTAAGAGCTGCAGATGAGAGTAGAATAATTCCGATTTCAGTTCATATTGATGCACTTTCATCTAAAAGCATAAACAAGTTGCTGAATCCCTGCCACGCTTAAGCAGCACAATAATATTGGGGTTTAAGGTTTATTTTACTACACCAATATTTACGTGCTGCTAGGGCGGAACAAGCACAACTCTTCTATTCATCCACTTGTCAGGAACACCCATTTCTTAACAGAAAAATTGACAGCAGGATCTTCAACTGTTTCTCTTCCTTAAATTTCTGAAGCAGCAAATAATGATTCGCATCTTTGGCAGAGCATGCAAACCATGATGTGCTGCTACAGGACTTTAAGGCCTCCAAAACAGAACTGCAAAGCTAGACAGGATTTTATTTTTTTCCCAGCTACAACTGGAAATTGAATTTGAAAATCGTTTTTATTCATCCACCAACCTGTAAAATTAAGAACCTGTTATGATCCAGGTCGATGCCATGGCTTCGCAGGAGGATTCCAACATCTCTGAATGTCCTTTTGCTGCCATTGATGTGGTAGACAGAGGTGTTGTCTCTATAGGCAGTCCGAGACACACAGAATTTGCTGTCAGGAATGACTTCGTAATCATCCCCTTCCTGTTTGGAGGAAACACAAAGCCAGAGAAACAATTACTCTAGCAGTATATTTACCTCATATTTCACAATTAAGCAGAGAAGTTTCATCATGGTCAGGTTTTAAGTCAGCTGGGCTCTGAGATGGAGTAGAAGTGGGAAGCTGCATCTCAAAAAAAAAAAAAAAAAAAAAGAAAAAGGGAACAAAATACAAAAAACCCCTTTGAGAACTGGGCAAAAAATAGCCCAAATTGTTTAAACTGAATTGCCTTCATATTATGCCTTTCCCACCTCTAGTGTAAGCTATTGCTGTGAAAATGCTTCATTTATTCTCTTTACCACTGCTTCAAATCACAAAGGAAAAAGGCCTCCTTCAAATTTAGAGTGGCTGTGCTGTTCCACCCTGGCCACTGCAGATTAGGAAGCCCTGAATGCCTTGACTGCTGTTTGCCTTTTCAGCTCCTCTTTTCTAGAGCTTGGAAAAGGGGCTGCTTTGAGCTGAGCAGCTCTAAAGAGAAACTGTAGGAGATAAAAAAGCCAGACATTAAAGATGTGACAAATATGACATCATCAGCTTCAGAAGGTATCTTCGATTTACCTACAAAGCAGCCACCAAACTGAAGCTGGGACTAGACTTGAAAAAGTTAAAATTGATGCAAGCTGCTTGTAAAAGACTTCAACTGGCCTCCCACTTCCCCAGATTAACCCCCAAGAGCTATCAAATTGCTCTCTAGCACAGGCAGAGGGTTTTTAGATCATAAACTTGGTTTCTAGATGTTAATACAAAGGCAAGGGAGGGGGAAAAAAAATAATAAATGTAATCACTTTTGAATCTGGTTCTTATAAACACAAACAAAAGGTGTGTGCTTATGTGTAGCAAGTCCAAAGAAAAAAATAAATGTCTTTAAACCAGTTCACTCAAAGGCAATAAATACTGTCACTTCATTAACACAATTTTTGAAATTTCTATTTACACTTCCCACTGTTTTGACTGACCCCAAATTTAACAGTTTGGATGTGTGTACAAAAATTCAATTTAAATTAAGAGAAATAAATTCCTTGAACTGCAATTGCAATAAATCAACCAAAAAAGCCCTTGAATTTTTATCAATACACAAAGTGACAAGCAAAATAATTTTTTCTTATTTGCCAACACCTTTTATTTCATTCAAACAAAATATCAGGTTCAAAAAAAATTTCGTGGTAGGATGTGGGGTCCAGAATTGTTGATGTAAAATCTGTTTTTAAATTGCAGGGACATTTACAGTACATAAAGTGTAAATAGGTTTCAGATTCATTATAAATTTTTATAAATTCAGATAACCTAAAATAGTTTCTAATTGGTTTGAAAAATTTTGCTTAAGTGGGTTTAATTTATTAATACACATGCTCATATTATAAATTTAAGAATATATTACATGCCTAAACATAGATTTATACATTTTTAGGGCTTCTCTTAATTGCAGAAAAAGTTTTATTTACTTGAGGGAAATGAGATGACAACTCTAAAATGACTTCTTCTTAAAATGGTTATTAGATATTTTTAAATAGTTTGAAAACAGACATGTACCACATATTAGTCCTGCAGAAAATACAAAAAAGAATCCCTACTAATATTTTAAGAGCTGCACTATCCAAGAGAGGATTTTTTAAAGTTAATTAACCCTGATGCTTTATATCCCCAAGGTAAACTAATCATGCTCTGAAGTTTGCCCCAGCTCCAAGTAAAACAAGCAAAGATGAAAAGTTTTTCAATGCTTCAAGGAACAAAAAAGGCTGCCCTCGTGCCTGGCCACACACCTACCTTGTCAATGATCTTCTGGAAGTGCACTTCCACCGTGCAGCTCGGGATGGCCGTGTGCTCGTCAGAGTTGTGGATCAGCACCGAGAGCTTTTTGGAGCGGATTTTTTGGGCTCGGTACCCAAACACAAAAAGCAGGGAATCAATGATGTTGGATTTGCCACTGCCATTTGGCCCAATAATACAGGAAAAACGCTGCATGATGAAAGGGGGGGAAAAAAATAGTGATATTCAAAGGGAAAGAGATCTCACCCAGTGCACATCACCCACTGCATTTGTGAGGGTTTGAGACACAATTATTCCCAGTCCATGCAAGTGCTGACTGTCTGATAGCTCAGGCTTTGCTGCCAAAGGTACAGCAGCACAACTTCAGAAAAAACTCCACACCTCAGCTGAGCTCAGCTTTCTGCATTTTAACTGCACTTCGCCAGCATGTTTGCAAGGAAAGTTTCATGATTAGCCACGTAAGTCTCTTGTGGGCACTAAAAAATATTCTCATTCTTCAAACACAGCCCTGAAAGTTCTGCAGCAAACGAAATCAAGAGAAAAGTGTGCCTTTTTTTAAGCTGCAGTGACAAAATAAAATTGGACAGGATCAAAAAGTTGCACTTAACTGTTTTCTCTAGTGTCCAATGATGAAAATTTAGAATATTGCTAGAGAACTATTTCTAAAACTTAATTTTTTTTTCAGTTATTGTGAGGTCAGCTTACACGAAAATGCAGGAAGGAATACTAACACATAGCAAAGCCTTACCTTCATTTAAGAAAGACTGAAGGTAAAAGAAAGATACCTTATGAAAAGGTCCCAGGGTTTGCTGCCCTGCATAGGATTTGAAGTTCTGGTTTACAATGTGAGTTATCATGAGCCGAGGAGCACCAGGTTCATTGGTCATGGCTGGAGGTGGGGGAGGAGGGATGCTACCCAAAATCTCTTCTAAACTTCGATTATCCACCACCTCATCTGAGACTGCTAAAAACCATCCAAATTAAACAGAAAGGAAAAAAAAAACAAACCAACTGTAAGCTCTCAATGACTTAACACCTTTTAAAATGTTCAACCAAAAAGCAAACATCACTTCTATATGAACCAAACCTACACTTTGGCCTGTAATTATTAACGTGAGCTACGTGGAATTAAAATCCTTCTTTCCACCGACTGACTCTTTTTTTAAGAGACACTTAAGATGTCTCATCGATGCACTAGTGGGTCTGTTCCTTCATTATGTAATTCTTGTTCCAACACACTTTAACAGGCACTCTGCAATTCCAGCAGCTACAACCATCACAATAAGCCTGCAAATCCGAACCAGGCAAAGTCTTTCTAATTAATAAGTGCAAAGCCACACTTCAGTCCCTCTGCAAGATTTGGGGATCGCTGCACGAGGCTCTGAAAGCTGTAATGACAGCACAACTGCTCTGCAAAGACAGGAAGTTTGTTACGAAAACAAACTGGCCCCCTGGATATCAGCAAAGCAGCTTTTCAACAGGCACCAGCAACTCCTTCTTCAAGGAGGCCGCAGTTGCTGCCACCGATTTCAAGATATTAATCTATTTGTCAAATACCCTCCTTTAATAACTGCACATCTGGCTACCTAAAGAGTCACACAGCTGCTGGTTTTCCAGGTATTTTCTGCAAAAACTCAGCTCGAGGAACTCAGGAAAAACACACTGCTTCATGAAAAAGAAAGTCAAATCATTTTAAGAGTTAAGTAAATAAACTTGACATTTATTCCATTCCAAGAAATCCCATATCATCGGCTGCCTATAAATTTGAAAAATCCTGCTGTTGTACCACAATCTTCATTACATGTTTCAGATCAGGAGTATGAAATAGGCTTTATTAGGAGAAAGCCTACAAATTGCTTTTGCACTTGTACTGGGCCAAACCCTTTAACTCTTTGCAAGCCCTTTTTACCATTTTCAAAGCAGTTCAAGCCTCGCCAGCAGTCAAGGCTTTCAGCATTCCTTTGTAAAAGGGAAAAGAGCAAATCCCATCTGGAACAGTTGGTAAATTCAGCTGCTGCTAACGAGGCTCTAGCACCTCGCTCCCATCAGCACCGACAGCCAGACCTACCTTGTGGAGGATCTTTGTCAGGCTGCTTGTTGCCTTCATTTTCCACTTCCATGTCACTGGAGGAGTCCTCCAAGGGCTCTCTGCCCTTCTGACGGGCTGCTGTGGAGGTTTTGGTGCTCTTGCTTGCCATGATCCCTGTTGGCCGTTCCCCTTCCACTCCAAGCAATCAAACTACTGAAGGGATCTATCTCCTTTGCTAACACAAACAAGAAAACCCCGTGATCTAAGCATGGAACAACAGCCCCCTAAGGAATTTACCTACACGTCTGCCCAGCTGTTTGACTCATTTAGAAACCAAAGACTAGAGGTATTCAGAAGCCAAAAAAAAAAATCCACATTTGAAACAAAATATCAAGATAAGCTTCATAACTATTTACTTTCAGATACATCACCCCCCAAAATCGACGGGATAAACCTGACGTGTAAAACCAGCAAGAATCTACCTGCTGAAAACTCATCGGGGACACGTTCAGTGCAGTGACTTTGCTCAGAGAAAGTCACCGTGATGCGGGGGGAAAAGAGTTAAAGACACATCCGAACAACAAACTGAGTAGCCACATGTTTGTCCTTTCCTGGAAGGACTCTACACTTCAGACCCGACACTCGTTTTACTTTCAATAATCCCTGCTAAATATTTATACATAGAAAGACAGATAAACAAAAGACCTGCATAATTATAGCAAAGACTCGATTCTTAAACAATTTCAATCAGCACACTCATCTCACAAAATACAACCCAACCACTCCTGCCAGCATTCAACATTCACAGAGAAAGCAAAACGAAATACCTTCATCTAGTTGTGATGTTAAAGTTAACTGAGCAAGAACGAGCATTACAAAAGCCCTTTAGCTGGCACTTCAGCACAGCTCCCAGAACGGATAAATAGAAAGCACCCGACGAGAAGAAAAGACGAGTGCGGGAGCGAAACTCTGCCCAAAGAGCTGAAATCGCAGCAAGTGGCGAAGTGAGCTCGCAGAAAAACAGACATGAGAAAGTTTACTTCTCACAAGATAAAAAAAACTGACGTGGTTAGAAAGTCATCTTACAATTGGTGCCAATCATTTGACGTTTTCAGACCTACCCCCAGCCCACACTCTCATGAGAGTCCTTCATTTGGGACAATGGGGGAGGGGGGAAATGAGAGACAGAACTCATTTTCAGGCAATTTCAGTCCGTGCCCCGTTCAGCAATGTTCCGCAATGGCTGGCTCAGACAATTACAGCCTCTCAAAGCACCGCATTTATTTATTATTTTTTTTTCCCCGAACTGCTCCACTCCAACAGAATTGTGCAATATAGACCTATTTACCTTCCCAACCCTTCCCTCTCCCCCCAGATCCTTCAACAGAATGAACAAGCCGAGCCACTTGACCCCAGCTTTTAAATCGCGATAAATCAGCTGCCACATCGTCTCTTAACAAATTTAACAAATTCGTGCCCAGCCCCTCCCCCGAGCCAGCTCGAAGGTGTTTGGTAAAAGCATCTCTCCACCTTCTCCTGCCAAGTGCCGTTTTTCTTACGGGGATGGCGAAAAAAACCGAGCCAGAGACGGACAGAAAAGCTTCCTTATGAGCAGCCGAATAAATCTGACCGCGACGACGCCTGTCAGTGACAAACTTGGGGCTTTTATTGAGCCTAAGGCTGCACCCTTGTCACGCTCTTCGCCGAGTCACAGAATATTCGGAGCTGGAAGGGACCCACAGCGATCATCGAGTCCAACTCTTTTAAGTGAATGCTCAGTCGTTACGGGCTTTCTCTCTCACCCTTGGGGCATCAGAGCAGGGCTGGCTGCATAAGGGTCCCTGCCCTGAGCAGATTAAAGCGGGGTCTCCGGGGGTCCCGCAGAGCCCTCTGTGAGGCCCTCCGTCCCTCCTCACACGCTCTGCCGACAGCGGGGACCCTCGGGGGACCCTCGGCAGGGAGAGGCGCTGCGGCCGCTGCTGGGGCTGCCCCAGGCCGGGCGGGGAAGGGGCGAAAATAAAGCGCGGGGCAGAACCCGCCGCCCCCTCAGCACCTCCATGTTCCTCCTCAGCACCTTCCCCTCAGCACCTCCATGTTCCTCCTCAGCACCCCCAGCCTTTCCCCCTCAGCATCTTCCCCTCAGCACCCCCTATTCCCCCCTCAGCACCTTCCCCTCAGGGAGCACCCCCTGCCCTTCCCCTCAGCACCTCCATATTCCTCTCAGCACCCCCTATTCCCCCCTCAGGGAGCACCCCCTGCCCTCACCCTCCACGACCCCCATGTCCCCCTCAGCACCTTCCCCCGGCGCCGCCGGCCCGGGGCAGCCCCCCTGAGGGCGCGTCCCCCGCGGCTCTCCCCGTGCCCCCCGCCCCGAGCCTCGCCTCCCCTCCTGCCCCCGCCGGGCTCCTACCCGCAGGTCGCGGCCGGCCGCGGCGGCAGCGCGGGGCTGTGAGAGCCCGGCCGCTTCCACACTCGAAAATGGCGCCGAAACGGCGAACTCGAACCGAAATTCGTTAGAAAAGCGCGGGGCAGGCTGGGACGGGCGGGGCCGGGCCCGGCGTTTGAACGGCACGGCCGCGCCGCCGCCATCTTGTGAGCGTTACGGCGGGCGGGACGGGACAGGGACACTGGGACAGGGATAGACAGGGCAGGGACACCGGGATAGGGACAGAGCGGGACAGGGATAGGGTTAGGGTCCAGGGACAGGGACACCGGGACAGGGATAGACAGGGCAGGGAGAGATAGGGACAGGGATAGACTGGGCAGGGATACCGGGACAGGGACACCGGTGAAGGGACAGGGACAGGGCAGGGACAGACAGGGCAGGGACACTGGGACAAGGACAGACAGGGATAGGGACAGAGCGGGACAGGGACAGACAGAGACAGGCATACCGGGATACCAGAACAGGGACAGAGCGGGACAGGGACAGACAGAGACAGGGATACTGGGGTACCAGAACACGGACAGAGCGGGACAGGGCAGGGACACCGGGACAGGGATAGACAGGGCAGGGAGAGGTAGGGACAGGGACACCGGTGAAGGGACACACACTGTGGAAGGGCAGGGACACCGGGATACCACAACACGGCAGGGACAGAGCGGGCCGTGACAGACCGGACAGCGATACCGGGACAGACCGAGCAGGGACACCGGGGCAGGGTCCCCACCCGAGCCGGGGGGACGCGGCCACCCAGCCCCGAAGGAGCCCCCGAAGGGCTCGCGTTTGATTTTAGAAATAGTCGTGAGGGTGCGGGTGGGGCGCGCGCCGGTTTAAAAATTATTTTAAAAAAAAAAAGAAGAAAGTATTAAAAAGCGGACTCAAAAGCTCAATAAAAAAGCTGAATAAAAGCGGCTGGGGGCGCGGG
>JAWWMP010000011.1:1762060-1794446 GCA_035047865.1 Dendrocincla tyrannina | reverse complement strand
AATTCCTTCCCTGCTCTCATTCCCCCATCCATCTCTTTGGAATTCCTTCCCTGCTCTCATTCCCCCATCCATCTCTTCGGAATTCCTTCCCTGCCCTCATTCCCTCATCCTTCTCTCTGGGATCCCCTGCTCTCATTCCCCCATCCTTCTCTCTGCCGTTCCCTGCTCCCGTTCCCCCGTCCTGCTCTCTGGCACTCATTCCCTGCGCTCCCCATCCCGCTCCTGCTCCATCTCCTCGGCCGTCCCCGATCCCGCTCTCCCCTCCAGCATCCCGAAGGATGCCCGGCCGTTTGCGATGTCCTGGCTGGAATAACTCCCGGTTATTGCCCCGTCTCTGGGTCCCTTGGGATCTCTGGGATGGGTGGGGATGGATGTGCCAGGGGGCGGCAGTGGCTGTGCCACCTCAGGACGGGCGTCCAGCCCCTTAGGGACACACAGAGCCTGATTAAATGGTAACCAAAATCCGAGTGAAGCTCTGGGTATGTCTTTGAAAGGATAAGAACAGGTTTTCCCTTCTGTCCACCCTCCTGGCTGCCTGTCAGCACAAGGGAACTTCACTGCTTCAGCCTGTAATGTTTCAGACTTGAGGACATTAAAGGTCTTTTCCAGCTTTAACAATTCAAAGATTCTCTGTTCTCAGTATCACCTTTTCTTTAAATAGTCCACTCTGTTCATGCTAAGCAATAAGATGATTTTACAGTTGTATACTGTATGAAAAAGGTCTGGTTTGGTGCTTGTTTTTCCATGGTACTAATGTAAAATTACTCCAAAACCATTTTATTTTAGCATATTGCTTTTTAATTTTGGCTACTTGTATGTGCATATATATGATGTTACTTACATATATATGTTTGTTTTCTTGTATTACAGTTCTAACACATGGTTTTAATGCTCCACCTGAACAGCTGAGATGAGATTGAAGACTTCACTTTTAAAGGAACCAAAACATATCCTTTGTCACAGAAAAAATCATAGAAAATCATGTTCCTTCTGAAGAGACACTTTTACAGCAAATATTTCTTTAGCATAGAAGTTACAGTAAAATATTAGTAAACTGCAGGTGGCTTTTTGTTTCTTTTCTTCACCTTGGCCTTCAGTGCAACCTTTAAGGAAGGGGTTTTAAGAGAGACTGAACAGTCTTGGAGTAAAATAACTGCACTTCAGAAGATCTCAATGTTTTTGCTCAAAAGTTTTGAGTTTTCCTTCTTATTTGTAGTGATAATTTGAAAGCTTTCCCTGACAGCAAAGCAAAGCAGGGATTTATCTACCTGACTTCAAAAACTGTGATTTTCCTACTAATATATTGGATATATAGTAATTTATATATGGTGTGTTATTAAACCAACTCTTTGGAATGACAGTTGGGTGTTTTGCACTTGCATGGTGCACAAAGACCCTTCTAAAGGTGTAATCCAACATTGCAGCTGTTTCAATAACTTTGCATCATAAGAAGAATTACATTTTTACATGATAATTGGCTTTATTTTTGGCTCATTTTTTACCAGCTCTTTTCTTGGCACAAAAAAATATAAAGGGGACTCATATTTTTGATGTGAAACATTCCATGTAATCTTATGAAAATAATCTTCCTGTATTGTTCCTTCAGTCTTGCCTAGCTTAGGTATTTTGTGAGCTTATTTTTAATAGTTAAAGTGTACAGATTCCTTAATTTAATGGAACATAAGGAATTGGTGAGCTGTGTGGGATGGACAACAGCTGATGAACTCTATTCCTGCAGTGATGATCACCAGATCATGAAGTGGAACCCTCTGACGAGTGAGACGACTCGAGTGGTGAAACTTCCAGATGATATTTATCCCATAGATCTCCACTGGTTTCCCAGGAGTGTGGGGGGGAAGAAGCAATCCCATGCTGAGAGCTTTGTTCTAACAAGTTCTGATGGTAAGGCCCTGTAGAATATTTATCATTTCATACCACTCAATGCTTTAGTCACTCAAAACCGTGTTATTTTAGGAGCAGGGAGGTTGGAGGATTCTTTGGGGAATTCCTTTTCCCTACTCCTCAAAAAGATTGGGAATTGATTTTGCTCACAGCCAGGTTTTTCTTCCTGTGTGAGTTCTCCTGCAACAGCTAATTCCTCTCTGTGATAAGGATTCCTGGAAACTTGCTGAATCCCATGGAAAAGGGGTATAATGTCTTTGCAGGGTTGCAGTAATTCCTGGTTGATCTCCAGATGTTTGAGAAATTAGAGCAAATGTAAATTTAATCCTCTTGGGTTTTCTTCTGAGATGCCTCTCTTGGGGGATATTATTCTTTTACTTCCTACTTACATTGATCTGGTTGCTGTTTTTTTGCAAAAATAAAGGATGTGCTCAGCTTTAAATTACAAATTAAGCACAAATCATAAGTGATTACACCTATCTTTTCACTTTTTATTTGTAGTTTTACATCAAGTCAGCATTTAGGAGTCCATGAAAAGTAATGAAGAAAACATACCTGTTTTCTATTCTGTGTTTTAATAGGCTGTGAATCTCCCACTTGATATTCCTCCCAAACTCTCAGGTTGAGGACAGTTCTACCTTCAGTACTTAATAAAAAGAAAGGAACAGGATTTTACAAATCTGAGATGTAAGATTAAGCCAAATCACTCCTACCTCCTCCAGATTTGTGGCTAAAATCCTCCCCTTTGTGTGTGTAAGGCAGTAAATTGTCATTTGAAAGTGTCTGTTCCCTCAGTGTTAAGCTGAAGAGCAGAAATCCTTGGGAACTCAAGTTGCTTTTGGAGGAACCTCCACGTGTGAATGCAATGAAAAAACCTTTTCACTGTCATCAGTTACAAAGTCATGTGCTGCAGAAATAAAGAAGCTGCAGAAGTAAAGGTGATATCCATGAGAACTTGATCTGGCCCCGTTCTGCAGAGGGATTGTGCTCCAGCTTTAAGTGATGATCACATTTTTCCAGATGAATTCTTAGTGCCTAAGGTGCTTTTGTAAGCAAGGCTGCAGTTTGCTCAGTTTCCTTGTTTGAAAGGTGCCTTGTGAAAGAAGTAAAAGCTTGGGGAGTGGGAAAGGGTGCAAAAAATTGGTCAATGAATTGGATGTTTCCCTGTATAAGAGGATTTTATCCCATACTCTGTGACATGCCCATTGTTTTCATGATAATTTGGTCTCACCAAAGCCTTCGAGTCTTTGCCAGCTGCCTGTTCCTCCATCTGAATTTAGTTTTACGTGGTGAGGGGTTGCTTAAAGAAGTACTGAGGTCCCAGGGGCTCTGCTCAGGTCAGAGAAGGCTGTTGTTTCAATATATAAAATGCCATGGAATTCTTTATATCCTTAAAAAAGTAATGGCTGTGAAGAGCTCAAGCCATTTGAGCACTGGAGGTGATGGCATGAGAACATTCATGTGGTAGGAAGTTTCATTATTCTGCCAGGAGAAAGGTCATGGCTACAGGTGGAACAAGTACACTATGGGTGAAAAACCAGAAAATAAAATGTGTTTGTAATGTATTATTTTAAGGCCATTTGGGTGATTTAATTACAGAAAACACCACTGAATTCCTCTGAATCCAGTTATTACTAATACATGAAAAATGAGCATCTCAGACCTGAGAGATGGTCCATAAGTGAGGCATTAATTAGATAAGATTTATTTTATAAGTGCAAAATAATCTATTGCATTAAATGAACACCCTGGAAGTGTCCAAGGGCAGGTCGGAAGGGGCTTGGAGCAACCTGGGCTGGTGGAAGGTGAGACTTGAGGTCCCTTCCAACCCAAACTACCCCTTAATTCTATGATATTTTAAAGGGCCTGTTCAAATAAACTGGTTTATCCAAGCCATACTTTTTCATCTGTGTCAAAAGTCTTTTCCTTGGAAACCTTGCCCTGACGTAGATTTGGCTGGATGATTGTGCCTTTTTCTTTAAGTACTTAAAAGTAAACAGAAACGTGTGATTGTATGGATTTGGCTGATCCTGTGGAGTGCTCTGGTGGTGTTTATGGTGAGTGAGTGACAGATCTACCAGAATGCTTTTCCTTGACTTTAATTTGGCTTTCTTTGTTGTTGTTGGAATGTTCTGTTTGTCTCTGGAACTTCCTTCTAGCACTTCACTGGCTGGCAGGTTCGATTGAAGAATATTATAATAATTAGATTTTAAAGTAGTTAATTGGAATCAGTGGACTGGTCTAAGCCATGCATTTGCTCTGCCACATGTTTCCAAGCCCTCCCTTGTCTGCTCTTTGGTCTGGTTTAAATCTGATCTTCCTGGATTTGAGCAACATCCCTCATTTGGACAGAAAGACTTCCCCGTGGCTCTGTTGAAATCATGAATGGCTTTGTCTGTGGCTGCTCTGAGTTTCCAGGACCACTTCCCTCACCAGTGGTTCAGCTGTGTTGGTACTGAGTGGATTCACATGATGGTTGGTTCTTAAACCCTCCCAAAACCAACCCAAGGGCATGTGGAGCTCCCCAGAGGGAGCTGCAAACCTTTGGGGCGTGTGAGAAAAGTAAATAGATAAAACAAAAATTATAGAGAAAGAAGGAAAATAAACCCAGCCTTGTGGCTGGGTGTTCTGAAGAGCTCCTTTGTCTGGGGTGAGCAGAGCTGTGAACAATTGTATGTTTTGTGCTTTGCTTTCTTGGTGGGTTCTTGTTCTGTGTCTGTGTGTTTTTAACAGAAGGTAATGATAAAGTGCTGTTAGAGAATTTAATGAATAATGTAATATATCTATTACTGTAGTATATATAATTTAATAATAAGTTTAATAATTTATATTTAAAAATTATATCTCTATAATGGTTTAAATTTTGTATATCATTATATATAATTACACACGTATATATATAATTTATATAACAGATATATTCCATTTCTATCTCTTTTTTAGGGAGGTTCCACTTGGTTTCCAAGTTAGGAAGAGTGGAGAAGAGTGTGGAAGCACATTGTGGGGCTGTCCTTGCAGGAAGGTGGAATTATGAAGGAACAGCACTAGTTACAGGTGAGCATTTGTTCATTAATGGGTTTTTAAGATTCAAAGTTGATCTGCCATCAGAAATGTAAGAGTACAATATTTATTAAACAGAATTAGGTTCAAGTAAGTGCTTTCCATAAAATGTGTAGAATTTAACTGTCCTAGGGGATAAATACAATGGAATGTTTTGGAAAAATAATTTCATCCTTGACATGTATTCAGAAGATGTAATCCTGAATTTCACAGTTGGAATTGTGAATACATTGAGTTTGACTGAATAAAACTGAGTCTCTGAAATGTTCACACACTGCTGGAAATTCTGTGACAAGGGAAAAAATGGAAACACAAAATCAAAGATATAAATGAAGTTGCTTATAGGAAGTTACTTTTTTTGGTCTTAATTAGCACTGAGGTTGTTAGCACCTTTAACAAAATTTTGCACTAATTAATGCTATTCTAGAATAATGTCTATTTTAATTAATAGAAGATCTAGTAAAAACATTCCTCCTTTTTAGCAATCCTATTTATTGTGTTCCTGTTTACTTGAAAGTGAATGTTTTAATATCAGAGTGCTTCGATGGTTTTGTGGCTGTTCTGAACTTCTTAAGGGAAAATACTTGATTTATTTTTCTGTCTTTTTCCAAAGAAAGGCTGCTCAGCTGGGACATTTCTATCCCTCCACATTTGGGGATTTTTTTAGCTAACAAAATTTACTGAACCCTCATGAGCATTTTGAATCTTCCTGTGCTTTTCTTCCTTAATTACCAGGAGTGGTGTAATTATCAGCCTGTGCTCTCTGCTGGTGCTGGGAGAGTGATCTCCCAATGCCTCCATCTCTACTCTGTTTGTCCTAAATCTTGTGGTAATTAATTCCCTTTTTTGTCCAAACCTTCTGTCTTGACTGAGGGGAATAATGAAATTCCCCGAGACCCACTCCTTGCTGGGGTTTGTGTTGGTGGCAGAGCTCTCTGCAGCCTCCTGTTGATCTGGGCCAGCTGATTCCTCTGGCCACATTCCAGCTCAGCCCACAGGACTGGGGATGATTTTGGATCTGCTCATTTCCAGGCTCACTCTGACTCTGAAAATGCTGCTTCAAGGAACTCTGGCTGGCACGTTCCTCTGAAATCCCAGAGGGACAGAAATATTGTTCTTTTCAGAGACAGCTTTGCCTCAGGAGCTTCTCCAAAGGGAAAGTCAAAATTGCCTTTTCAAAATGGCCTTTTGAGTCCTTTATTTTGTTATTTTTTTGGAGGCTGCATGACACTTGTTGGGAGTGTGGGAATTCTTCCTATTTACTTGGAGAGCATCAGCTGCTCTTACAGCACAGCTCTGCTTTGGAGAAGAGCCAATCACTGAGGCTGCAGCACTTAAAATACTGGCATGGCTCTATTTCTACAGCATCAAATGGGCACAGGAAAAGGTTTTAAAATCCCTTTTTGTTTTACATTTTTTAAACCCTCCAAAGCTACATTGGGCAGCTGTAAAAACCTGAAACGTGGTAAGTAAATTACCTCTGAATGGAAGAATTCCATTAGGTTTCTAGGAGCACCTTTTTCCTCATTAATTGGGTCTGGGAGGCTTAAATTGCAGGGCCAGAGCTGTACATTTTAAATCTGAGAGCACACCAGGAAATCTGTGCTTTTAATCACAGCGTCACAGAAGAGACTTGTTCAGAATAACAAAATCACCATCTGATGTATTTTTTCCTTAATGTGCTTTCTATTTGCATATTTGGAAGACTAAATAAAAGGTATTTACCTGTAAGAAGACCTGGATTTATGTCTACTCAAGTGTTGCCTGGGTAGATACAAACACCATGTTTGTTTGACTTAATTATTGCATTGAATTTGATGATTTCTCTGCTAATTTTCAGTTGGTGAAGATGGCCAAGTGAAAATCTGGTCTAAGAGTGGAATGCTGAGATCCACTTTAGCTCAGCAAGGTAAGATAATTTTCTTAAAGTTCCATTAGAACTTTTTAATTTGGCTTGTTCTGAAATGTACTTAAAGTAACAGACCCTAAATCTGACCATGGTGGTTTGGTTAAGGGTCTTAAAGCCTAAATAAACTTAATGGAAATTAAATGTAAATCATAGTTGAATACAGGGGGAAATGCATTTAATGAGACCTTAAAAAAATCTTAGAAAAGAGTTCTTCAAATGAACAGTTTTATTGCAATATTTTTAGACAGCAGTCTCAGTTCCACCCCAAGGATTATCTGCTATTTCAGTGAAGATCCTGAGCTAAATTTTGTTTTTCAGACTTCATACATTGAGACCATGTGACCTTGTGACATTTTTGAAGAAACCACATGCACCTGGGCTTGGGTTAAATGTCAGCCCCTTATCTCTTTCTAAAACAAGTTATCTCAATTCTTTCAACCTGTCGAAGGCATTTTAACCACAGGAGTGAATGTGAAGTGTATTTCAGTTCTTTTAAGGAAGTTCACGTGCAGATGGCATGTTTTTCATGCTTACAGTGGGGAAAGATAAGCCAACTGAACTAGAATTCTTGAAAAAACATAAAATTGAAGCACACAATCTTTACTGGTTTTCAGTTGATACGTTTTCAAGGGGTTTGTGCTTAATTGAGCTTATTTGAGGTTTGCTAAAGGCTATAAAGGAAGAGGTTTATTCCAGTTGGAAATAGGGATTTTCATGACAGTTGAGTCCCCGTGGAACAACTGTCATCTTTTATTTGTCTATTTAAGGTCAGATCCCAAACCCCTTTACATTGAATGTACAGAATGAGAGCCCCACAGACCCCTTTGTGAGCTGCTGCCATCCCTGGGGGCACTGTAGGATTCTGCAGAAATTATGGGGGTTTTAAGGGGGATATATGATGTTTGAGCTCATTTTTCACTTTCTTTATCATCTCCTTGAGAACTGAAAGGATTCCCATTGCAAACATTCTTTCCACTCATTCCACTCTTTGCATTAGAATTATCTTTTCAGGCTCTTCTCTTTGGGTGGTGGTCCACCTGCCTGGTCTCTCTCTGGATTTTATTCACTCCAAAAACATGGACATACATTTTTCCCTTCTTTAGCTTTCTCACATGGAGCACTCCAGCTGTGCATCCCTCTAAAACTGGTGGGACCCCATGGCCTCTCCTGCTCTAATCTTGTTCTTGTGGCTGTGTTTGTTCCTTGAGCCATTTCTTTATCCTTAGATTCCCCTAATATTTTTCCATTTGTTCCTCCTTCTCCTTACACTGAACTGTTGAATTTGCCCTTCCAGCTGAGACAATGCACTGATATATTTTGATGGGGTTATTCTTCTCCGTGGATCTCTTTGGTATATGTTGGGAACCCAGAAGATTATTTTGGAATCATGGAATGGTCTGGGTTGGAAGGGACCTTAAAGATCATCTCGTTCCAACAGGGACACCTTCCACTGTCCCAGGGTGCTCCAAGCCCCGTCCAACCTGGCCTTGGGCACTCCCAGGGATCCAGGGACAGCCACAGCTTCTCTGGGCACCCTGTGCCAGGGCCTGCCCACCCTCCCAGGGCAGGATTTGTGTGTTCCTCTGGAGATTCCCACAGAACTGTGAAGAGCAGGATGTGTAAAGTAATGGAAGTCCCCATGTGACAGCAAAGAGGGCTCTACCAGCACAAGCATCTGCCTCAGGTGCATTTCCACTTCTGCAGGTGGTTGCTGTTACCTTTCCTTCAAATGGAACATATTTCTTCAGGACTTGAAGGCACTGGGAAAGGTTTCTCAGAGGGATTGGGGGCTCCCCATCCCTGGAAGTGCCCAAGGCCAAGGCTGGACAGGGCTTGGAGCAGCCTGGGCTGGTGGGAGGTGTCCCTGCCCATGGGTTAATGTGTTATCCTGTCAATGGCAGAACTCTCACCCAAACAGCTGGAATTACCAAAGTTTCTGCTGTGGCTCCTGTGGAATGGGAAGAATCAGGATGTTCCTTCTTCCAATCCCCCCTTTTCTGCCTTTCTCCCAGGATATTCCTTCCTGCAGCTGTTGGTCCCCAGCACCATCCACTGCTGTGTGTCTGCTGTACAGAATTCTCCTTCCCAGAGTGCTGGCAGTGTTCTCCCCACCGAGTCCTTGTTAAGTGCAGAAGGAAATGAGTTAACTCAGCTCCTGCTGTTAAGCCCTGGAAATTGTGGTTAAGTAGTCAGCCTGCATAAAAAAGGGAAACATTTGGTTTGAATAGAAAAGTCTTCTGATTGTTAAATCAGGACCAAAAAAAAAAGAAGTTTATTTAGAATTTCTGTTACAGCTGGTGACAGAATTTATGTCATTTTCAACAGGAGGAAAAGAGCCAGATTTCCTTCATATCTATGTTGTGTGTTTCTGTGAGTTGTCTCCTGGGATGGTTGACAAGCTAAAAAAAACCTTGCATAATTCTGTATTTCTAAGTAATATAAAACGAGTGCCTTCCTAAAAGAAAATAGATGAAATACAAACATTTTCAGCAGCAACAACAGCAGGTCTCAGTTTAGAGTTTGAATTTTGGAAGCTCAAATCAAGTTGAACTGTAATAAAATCAGGTTTTTGCACAGTGAGTATTCAAAGGCCTGAGTGGTAAGGTATGAGATTTTTAGGACAGTTCTTAGAGCAGTTCAGTCCCTCAAGTATCTGAATCTCATCAAGATATTCCCATGCAAAGATGTTCCTGAGCCAGAGCATTTCTTAAGCTTCTTAGCTTAAATTAAAGTTTTATTAAAAAATGGTTTATTTGAACCATTTTCATTCATTTGCTCAGTTTCATGCTTGGAGATGCTCTTCGCTTTCTCAGTTGTATTTGCAAGGAATCAAACAGCGAAATACTTTGATTATTCTTCAGGGGAGACAAATCCTCTCAAATAAAGTGGAAAATATTTGCATGGTTGGCAACTCTGATTTTTTTTTCAGTTTATTTTCTTTTCCTTGCTCTTTTGCCATCTAATTTTTGCTTTCTTCTATTTTCAAAAAAAAGACAATTTCAAAATTGCACCGTGATTTTAAGATGGAGTTTCCAGTCCAGAGGGTTTGAATGAATTGGGGAAAAGGTGTGAAATGTGGGGGCCAGTTTGATTTGTGTCCCTTTTTGTTCTCCATGTCCCCAGGAAGCCCCGTGTACTCCGTGGCCTGGGCCCCTGACTCTGAAAAAGTTCTCTACACCTCAGGGAAGCAGCTGATCATCAAACCTCTGCAGCCAAATGCTAAAGTCTTGCAGGTATCACAAAGAAGGGGGTTAATTAATTTAATTGTGATTTATTTTCATGAAGAAAGATGCAGAAGCCTTTCCCTTTTCATGTGCTTAGATTCTGCCTTGTTCACAAGGCTTTATTGAGTTTATTGTAGTGCTGAATCAGAGAATCATTAAGGTTGGGTAAAACCTCCAGGATCATGGAGGTCAAGGAATGATAAATATTAAAAATAGGAGTTTTCAGACTGTGTTTAATTGGGGTTTTTTTCCATTTCAGTGGAAAGCTCACGATGGACTGATCTTAAAAACCGACTGGAATTCAGTTAATGATCTGATCCTTTCTGCAGGTGAAGATTGTAAATATAAGGTGAGTTCTGGTTAACTTTGTAACTAAAGGGCCAAAAGAGTTATGGGACAGAATTTTTTTAAATTTTAATAATACCTGAAGCTCAAAATTAAATGAGGAGTCTTTCAGTTTTCAAGAAAAAGTTGTGTTATTTATAAATACTTCTCACTCTGTGTAATAACATAAAATTAGTATGTTTTTAAAATGCAACAGAACAAAAGTAGCTAAAATACAAGTGAAACAAACTGTGAAAGGAAAATATGGAGAAAAATAGAAATGATTGCTTGGAATAGTATCAGCTATGACCTATACAGGAAAAGGTAATGACATATCAAAGAAGATAAAGCTGCTGTTTTCTATCACAGGAGTATTAGTGAACCCTTTGGAACTTTTTTAGTTGGTATATTCTGTATCCAAAATAAAAAGCACTTATTGTGTCTCTTCCCTTAAAGAGAAACTTACTTTTAAGTGTATCACATGTTGGTTGTGTCATCAAAGTGTGTGACAAAACATACACAATTCAACCCAAAAAACCCCAAATAAATAAATAAAAACCCCATATAAATGGTAGAGAATACCCAAATAAATTAAATCAAACTATTTTGTGAATTGATTCCTGGTATTCTGCTGGTTTTTTAAAAACAATCTCTTTGGTCTGGAAATTTTGAGAGGAGCCTCATTGCTGGGAAAGGAGTGCAAATGGACTAAAGTTTGTGTTCATTTTACAGACTTGGGGCAATTTAGAGGAAATATTTTATACAGATGAATGTGACACTTGCCACGACAGCCAATCAAAATCTGCCCCATTAAACAAACCAGTATTGATTAGCAACAACCTTGATTAAAAAGTGAACTGCACTACAGGTGGTTTTCCCAGTTCTGCTGAAACAACTTGGAGATTTATTTCTGCCAGGAGAGAAAATGGAATCAGGAACTAAAAGAAATGGACCAAACACCCTCCTAAATCGTGATGTTTAAATTCTCGTGCAGGTGTGGGACAGTTTTGGCCGTGCCCTGTACAGCTCCCAGCCCCAGGAATATCCCCTCACCTGCATTGCCTGGGCTGTGGATGGGGAGCTCTTTGCCGTGGGCTCCTTCAACACCCTGCGCCTCTGTGACAAGACTGGGGTGAGTCTGGCAGGGGGGGAATGCAGGGATTGCCCAGGGAATATTCCACAGGGAATCCCTGCCCACAGGGTGGGGGTTCATGGGCAAACACTGGGGGTGAAATCCAGCACTGTCCCACTGCCTGAGGCTGGCCAGGACAGGCTTTACAATCATATTAAAGAGAAAAATTAGGATTTTGCCTCTCAGCACTTTGAATTATTCTGGTCATTTTTTAGCTGAATTATTCTGGTCATTTTTTAGCTTTCTTTTCCTTAAAGAGTTCACAAGCATCTCTTGGAAGGCTCGTGTATGGAGCAGAAAAGAAATCTGATATTTTTCTGATTTAATCTAAAACCTTTTCTAATACTTTTCTTCCCTTTCCACTGCCCCAGTTTTTGACACACTGAAATCTAAATCTCTATCCTGAGTGCAAAATGCAGTTTGAATTCTTGACCTCCCCCACACAAGGGCATATTTATTTCAGTTTATGGCTCAGTGATCCCAGTTCTCAGAAAGGAGACATCAGATGATGGAAATTGCAATCTTAGACCAAAGATATAAATGTATATATCAAGTGTTTAAAGTCATAAATTGCAATTATTAACCGTAAAAAGCAAGGAGTGTATAAAATTTTGGGGACTTTTATGGGTTCATTTCTTGCCTCTTTTCTTGTGTTTGTTGCTCTTTTTGGGGAAAAAAATTGCTGTGATATTTTGGGCATCTTTAATAGGTCCTGGTTCACCTTCCCATGAACTTGGACTGGGTGTTCCAGGGATTTTAAGTTCATGAAGAAGAGCCTTTAAAGATGATTTGAGAGGAGGAATGAGGATAAAATCTCTGAGTCTTCATATTTCACTGATTCTGATTCCACTGACAGCACATAAGTAAGAATTCAATTCTTAAGTTTATAAGTAAAATCTCATTATAATTGTCTTGCAGGAAAAGTCAAGTCCTCAAATGGAGTTTTCTTTTGAATAGGCTCCATTTTCTGGTTTCAAAATGTTTTATTTTGATCTCTGAATTTTTCAGAATTTGAAAAACTATGTATGCATTTATATATATTTATATTTCTATCTTTGGTGTAAGGCTGGAGAGCAGAATTTCCATCATCTGATGTCTCCTTTCTGAGAACTGGGATCACTGAGCCATAAACTGAAATAAATATGCCCTTGTGGGGGAGGCCAACAATTCAAACTGCATTTTGCACTCAGGATAGACATTTAGCCTTCAGTGTGTCAAAAACTGGGGCAGTGGGAAGGGAAGAAAAATACTAGAAAAATATTAGATGAAATAAAAAAAATAGATAAAATTTAGAAAAACATCAGATTTCTGCCCCATAAGTGCTGGTTTGTAGCATTTAACTCATTTCTTAGTACTTGTTAATTATATAATTTTCTCTAAGTCTGGTTGCAACTCCTTGCTGAAAAACAGTAATATTTTAATCAGCATTTACTTAATCAGGATGTGAATATTTCTTTTAAGAAATATTTCTTTTATTTAATCCATTTCAATTATTTTTAAACTGATGTCTTGAGATCATTTATGTAGTTAATATTTATTGTGCAGGCATGTGGACTTTATTGGAAGTTTAAATGCAGACAGGTTTATTTCTCTTTTCAAATTAAGGCTTCTTTTACCTGGTTTACTCCTCAGCTCTTAAAGAAACAAAGACAACATTAAAATGAATGTTAATTAAAATAAAAACAAACAGTAGCTGCTTTATCAGCTCCCAGTGATCACTTCTTCTTTTTTCCTGGGTGTTCCTGGGCTGCCACTGAGTGTAAAAGGTTCCTAAAGGAGTAGCTTGGCTGGAATGGGGGGAAAAGGAGCAACGATTCCCATCCCAGCACTGAGGGGCTTTGAAGAGAACCAGACCTGCCCTTCACTGCTCAGCACAGACGTTTTTATTGTGCCTGATGTAATGGGGCTGTGGTGGCAAACTGCTCCCCAGGGAGCCCTCAGGACAATAAATATCCATGTTATTAACTCTTCTCTAGCTCAGTTTGGGGCACAACTGCACCAGGTTCTGGGAGTCACTGTGCTCTGCTCATTTGCTTTCTACCTGCTGCCTTTGTTCTCATGGTAACAATGAAAATTGCAGATCTATCAGCAACTTCAGAAGCTTTATTTCTTCATTTATAAATCACTTTTGCTCCTATTCCGTTGGAAATTATATATATAATAATGTCCTACAAAATACCAAACAAAATATATTTCATATTGAAATTCGTTGCCTCCTTTAATGCCAATGCTCATAAACCTGGTGCTCTCTGCAGGATTAAATTTCCAAATATAAGTGGTGGGATGTAAAACTTGGATGTATTGATGGATATTCAGCCTTCACAGCTTTTCAGGATCTGATCACTTGGATGGAGGGCTCAAAGAGTTCATTTATGTCAGCTATTTCCTGTGGCTCTGCTGCTTCCCTTGACATTGCTGAGCAGGTCAAAATATTTACACAGCAAGGGATGGTCAGAATGACTGAAATTCCCTGATTTCCTCCTTCCCCACTGCACTCCCACAGAAGGATCTTGGAAAAAGGACCATATCCATGTGCTCCAAAGGCAGGTTCCTTTCCCAGGGCCCTGGAGAGGGATAATTGAGAAAACCCCTGAAAAGTGACATTAGTCATTTTAGGGCATGGGGACATCAAATCTCTGTTTCAGTAATGCTGAATGTGTTTATGCATCTGTTGAATTTTATTCCATCAATTTACACTTAGTGGGGATGGATCAGTTTGATTTGATTTGTGGTTGTTGTTTTCCAAACTGATTGTGCTGCTCTTGTGGAACATTTTTTGCTGGTGGTGTTTATAAATTGATGTCCCACTATCAAATCTTGCCCTTTGATTGACCCCTGTCTTGAGTCACTATGATGGTTAATTGTCTTGTAATTAAAGCAATTATCTCCCTAAAGCCACAAGTTAATGTTTTTAAATGATTATGTACCTTCTACAAACTTTATTTTTTATTACAGAATGAATTGTAATAGAGTTTTACTAGACTAGAATTTACTAGCCTGGCAGTTTGAATATTTGCATATTTAACTGATTCTCTTACACCCTTTTCATATTCCATGGCTTTCTCCATGGAGTGCCTGGTTTTCCTAGAAATCCTGTTAAAAATATTAGGAAAACTTCATAAAATACAGGGAATATTGACTAATAGAGACAAAATATTCTGAACTGATTTCCTTCAGTCCAGAAATAACTAATTAGAGCCTTCCTAATGAGTCTTGGAGCACCAACATTCCAGATGTGGGAGACTGTCCTTGTTCCTGGGATGGAGTTCTGGGAATGTGCTCATGGGAATATTTTCCCCCTCATCTCAAGAGCCATAAATGGGAGCTGAGTAGGAAGTCCCAGCATTGGGTGGCTGTAATCCTTCATTTTTCCTACATGGGGCAATCAGAAAAGGGAAGCTCAAGTTATTGCTTTGATGTATTTATTTAAAATAATGGAACTTTTCTACCTCCTGCTTTTGTTCCCGAGAGAATTCATTGAATTCAGTGAAAAATGAATTCTGACACAGGAAAAATATAACATTACAGGTAATGTTGGAACAACATTCATAAAGTCACTCCTGGAGTCATATTCATAACTTCCTTTAAAAAAAAAAAATCAGTGTATTTAGGAAATACTATTCCAGTTTTTAAAGTTATTCCTGTGTTAAAAATGGAGAGCTGAATGATTTTTATTATAACATTTTATGTACGTGATAAATGTCCCAGACATCTGCAGGGACTATGAATCATTGGAGTGGTGGGAATTGCACTGAGAACTTCAAGAAGAACTGGAAAATAAAGCTCTGAATGGCTCTTTAGATTTTTTTATTTAAAAGAAACGTGGGTTGTAATCTGGAAATATTTTAGTGAGTGTTTCAAAAGGCTTATGGTTTGAAAAAAAAATAGAAGTACTTTAGGAAATGTGTCCTGTCAGAACTTCAGTGGGTCTGTCCCATGTGCAAAAGCAATTTTTGAATATTCAAGTAGTTATTCAATTGCTACTTTTTTTTTAATTTTCCATTACAGAGTTATGAGACTTGCTTTTTAAAAACTGGTTTATTGTCTTCCATTAAAAACTGTTTCCCTGAATGAGAAAAAATGAAATATTTGTTCACAGATATGGAGTGATTTGTGTGATCTGTATTTCTGGGTTGTGGGAAACAGAAAACAAGTGTCTTGGTCTGAAAATTCCACTTTTTGACAGCATTTATTAATAAGGGTCTAAACTTCCAGGGAATCTTGTACATAAGACTGGGGGAATTGAGAATAAAGTTCTTTGCTGGGGGAAATTTTTAATCCGTCCTTCCCTTCAGTAATAACAGAGAGTAGAGAAAATATAATTATTTCCTACTAATTGACTTAATTTTATGTAGAGGTTGCTTGAATTTACAAATGAGAGGATTGTGAGTAGAAAACCTAATGACTTCAGTTTATTGTGGTATTTGAATTTGTGCTTTACCTGATGGGTTTCCTTTTCATAAGTCTGACTGAATAAAAACTTCATTTATTGATGCATCTGAAAAAAAATCCAACCCCAAAAATCTATTGATTGCAAGAAACCATTTCTAAAAACCCAAACAGAATAACTTTAATCTCCTTTACCTCTTTTTTCCAGTGGTCCTATGCTCTGGAGAAGCCCAACACTGGCAGCATATTTAACATTTCCTGGTCCACTGATGGCACCCAGCTGGCTGGAGCCTGTGGCAATGGCCATGTCATCTTTGCCCACGTCGTGGAACAGCGTTGGGAGTGGAAGAACTTTGAAATCACCTTAATTAAGAGGAGAACCATGAAGGTGAAATGGCAGTTTGGAGTTCTACGGGCTGGGTTTTAAGGCAGAGTGGGAGTTTTGAGCCTAATTTGTCCCCTGTGTTCCCAGACACTGACTCACAGCATTCCCTCTCTGAACACTGGGATAATACAAGATTTCCATTCTTCCAGATTTTCCACACTGCACTTTTGCTATTGGACACCAGGCCTGTGTTTTCAGTGTTAAAGTCAAGCTCCTAAATTCCCAATTAGGACCTTGAATGTCTTTTTGCTCTTGGTTCTTTTCCTGTTGAAGATGTAACTGGGAGAAGCTGGAACAGCAGGAATGCTGCCTTGGTTTGGTGCAGAGAGTGGGATATGGTGAGTCAGTGTCTGGGAACACAGAGGACAAATTAGCAGGTAAAAATTCCCATTTTTTTGCTTTCATTCCCAGACATCGACTCGTAACAGATGGACTCTGGGAATGAGCTCCAGGGGATTTGAATATGCAAACTGAGGAAGTAAAGCCAGCCCTGAGTCAGGACTAACTTTTAATTTTAGTGTTTTTAGAGTGGTTTTATTCTTAGATATTTATGTAGGAGAACCTTGCCTGCAGAAAAGTTGTAGATGCATTTTCTTGCTGAGTGCTACAATAGCAAAGTTAATTATGGACAAAGCAATTATTGTGTCTGTGGAAATGGTTTCCAGGGTTTTAGGATAATTGGGTTCAGTCCTTGTTTTGCAATTGGTTGTGTAATGGAGAAAATCAAAAGGAAGTTGCCACCCTCAGAATGGTGACATCTACAGAAATCCCCAACAACAAAACCCCCCCAAACAAACACAACACTTTTTTATTTCCGATACCTCCTGGGATTTTTACCTCTTCAGTATCTACACGGCACATCCTTCTCCAAATCCTGGATATTGCTGCATTGTTTTGATGGGATTGTTGGAATGTTATATTTCAAATATTCAAACTACCAGCAGCTGAGCACCGAGTCTTAAAATGGCAATTCCCAAACATCCAGATGATTTTGTCCCCAAGAAATGATGTCTTTGACTGACATGGTTTTCCTTTCAGCCATCGTGGCTTTCTTTGACCTCAGTTTTCCTTTGCAGGTGCACAATGTCCTCAATGATGCCGTGGATTCCTTGGAATTCCGGGACAGGGTCATTAAGGCCTCCCTGGACTATGGATATTTGGTGGTTTCCACTTCTCTGCAGTGTTATGTGTTTTCGTAAGGAAACTCAAATTATCTCCCTCAGGTTTAGCCAACAGTTGTAAGGCAGCAGCAGACACTGCACTGCAAGGACAGTAATTAACTGGAATTGATTTCTTTTTAATTAATTGAAATATTCAGTGGGGCATAGTGAAGTGATTAATGCTGAACAGGCAACCTGTAATAGAGCACACAAGAAAGGGGCTTTCTCCAGCCTCCAGATCACTGGAAAACAGCTCAGAAATATTTAAAAAATCAGTTTATTTCCTATAAATATGAGTTTACTGTTTGCTGAGAGTCCTGGCTCAGCTGCTCCTGGGGTGCAAAAATGAAGGCACGAGTGTTGCTGCATCATGTTTTGTGGTTATCAGTGTTTCTGGGCTTCCTAAATGCTGTTTTAAAAACTTATTTAGGAATAGCATGATTAAAATGCCCATGATTTGCTTAGTGAATCCAGCTCTGTATTGGCAATGTGAGGATCAGTGGGTTTAATGCTGATTCTTCTTTATTTTCAGGACCAAGAACTGGAACACCCCCCTGATCTTTGACCTGAAGGAAGGAACAGTTAGTTTGATTTTACAAGCAGAAAGGTGCCTTTTGTGACTTCTTGTAATGCTCATTGTTGGATGTGAACATAATATAAATATCATATATATAATATATGTTAGATAGGAACATAAGACATAAGCACAAATTGAAACATTAGAAAGATATATTTTCTATTTCTAAGATATTTCTCATATAACTAGAAGCAGAACAAATATTTTAAAATAATCAATGTTTCAGATAATAAATATTTCTCCTGGAAAGAGATAACACTTACATTAAAAGTGAACTTTTCCATACAGGACTTCCAGAACATCAACAGGCTTGTTGTGGTTGAACTGGAAACTTGTGGAATGTTAAACAATTACCTTCACATTGTTGAAAATATCTTCCTGTTTTTCTATATTATTTAGTGATTTTTATATTTTATTTTTGGCTGTTTGGGGTTTTTTTTTGTAGGCATTTTCTTCTTGTAGATGGTGGAGGACTTTATTTATATTCCTATGAAGGGAGATTAATTTCCTCTCCAAAGTACCCAGGCATGAGAACAGACACTTTAAAGGCCCAGACAGTGTCTCTGAGCAATGATACCCTGGCAGTGAAGGACAAAGCTGATGAGAAGGGTAAGTAGTTAGTCAAAAAATTCATGGAGTCATTATAAAAAGGAAGTGAAATTAGGGGTATTACTTCAAATTGATTCAGAAACTTAAAGGGAATGATTCATATCACTGGAATAGTGGCAGAAAAGAATAAAAAACCAGCTCTTCACTCCCTGACACAGGAATTTTCTAAGACCTCAGCCACTTGTGCCTTCCTGTTGCTCTTAGAAGCTTCCAGTGCTTTAGCTGGGATTCATTTTAGCTCTCAGATGTTCTCTGCTTTAGTTTTCATAGATTTGGATCTTTATCTTGTATTTGTGTCTTTATAGATTTATCTCTTTCACAGCCTTGTGTCTTTATATCTAAATGTTTCACACACAACTTCTGTGCTGCTCTGTCTCAGTGCTGTGTCATGAAAGATTTTGATGCTCTCAAATGTTGTGTTTTGCCACCCAAAGCTCTGCAATTCTGAAACACAACAAGGCCAGAGGAGCTCCAGGGTAATTTTTGCATCAATGAGTGATACAGGAACATCATTTTTGTCAGCTCTTTTCCTTTGTTCTGTCTCTGGGTGCAAAACTATAAGTTTGCCTTAGCAATAATTTGAATTTAAAGTGTCTGCTGGAGGGAGAACCTTTTATTCCTGGCAAACCCAAGGCACTGTGACTTTACACCTCAAAATATCCCACCCCCAAAAAAGAAGAATGAGGTGACATTTCCCTCACGTTTTTGTTACCCTGTACAACTTCTGTGTATCTTTTTTTCTTGTGCATCCCTATTTTTATGTGGGAACAAACAGTTTCATTTTGGGTAATGATTTTCAAGAACAGGAATAGGACTGTAATGGGTGTTTCATTTTGAAGGTAAATTACTTCAGCACCTAGAGATTAAAGGTACCTAAAATACCTGTGTGATCATTAAAATGGATTTGAACCAGGAAAAATGTATTTCAGTGATACTCCCTGCTCGTAAAACACAGCTGTTAAAAGACACACAGTGCCCTTTTTGAATGTTTTCAGTTTATACTTAAAAAACAAGGCATATTTTAGGGTTTTAAATGATTCAAAAATGAAGTGGAGTTTTTCCAGACCCCAGAGTAACCCCAAACTTATTGGAGAAATCCCTCAACTGGAGATTAATGAGCATTTCACCAATTTTACTTGTGAATTAGGCACAGTGGGGTTTTTACAACTCCCTTAATCTCACTTCCTCCAGCTGCTCTGGTGGCTGTCAAATCGACGTGCTTGGGTAGATCAACACAAATCTCGTGCCTAAAAGTGAGAGAAAAAGCCCTTCTCAGGAACAACAAGTTTTCTTTTTGTGTATTCAGCCCTTTTTCCCCTCCTCTGGTGGGTTTGAACACCTGCTCTTACAGTTTGGGGGGTGTTTTTTGAATTCTGCCTGTAGAATCACGTGCTTGGTTACAGCTCCTCCTGCAAACGTTGCTTTGATGCTCTCCCCACTGCAGAATCCTCGTGTGTGTGTTCACAGATGATACAGAAAATACATACAAAGAGGCTTTGAGCTCGTGGGTGTGTGTTTGTGTAGAGAGGGGGAGGGAAGAAAGAGAGAAAGATGCTTTTTGGGCACATTGCAAATTGGAGTTTTCACTGGATACCCCAAAAAACCAGCTGATGTAGGTGGGGGCTTTTGGAGGGTTTTTTTTGTTAAGGGTGAGGCAGAGACAGTGGAACAAGTGGTGAAGGTGCAAGAATTATATCTATAAAAATCAAGCATTGAGGAAAATTCAAATATCAAGTGAAGTCTAAAATACCTGGATCAATCAGGTATTTTTTTGAGGCAGCCAGTTATTAATATGTCATATTAATTAATCAGAACTGTGGCATCAGGAGCTGGAGGAAAATATGCTTAAGAATTCCAAATCCAGTGCATTATTAACACAATAAGCAATTTTGTGAAGTAGGTTTCACCCAACAGCTCTAAGGACATCTTTGTTCCTATGTGATATTCAATCCTTTAAGCAGTCAGTGGTGTCCCTTCCTGACACTCCATCAGAGTTGTGGGTTGAGATGGAGTCAATCTGATACTGAGAACATGAATGTATGAACTTGCATCACAACTTGGTGTCATTCCTGGTGCTTTTAACTAATAAACTACACTTTTTTCTTCAGTTATCTACATATTTGAAGCTTTGTCTGGAAAGCCACTGGGTGATGGAAAGCCTCTGACCCACAAGGTAAAGTGGAGGGTGTAATGGCTCTTTTTTATTATACTTAAAATTAAGAATCAATAATGGCTTCCCTCAATAATGGGACTATTAAAGGCTTTAAAATCTTAACAGGAAGGAGCTTTTCAGCTTTAGCTGACTCTTGTCCTCACTCTTCTGCTGTGTAACAAAACAGGGCTGCAGCTTTGGTTTAATCTTCATGAAACCCAGTTTATAAAATCATAAATCACAGAATGGTTTGGGTTGGAAGGGACCTTAAAAACCATCTAAATCCAACCCTCTGCCATGAAATGCTTCATTCAATAGGGAAGTCACACACAAAGTGTCTCCACAACCCACTTTATCCAGAGCCCTGTGCCTTGTTTTCAGGAAAACAGTCATTTGATTGAATGCCATGGGCTTTCTGTGACAGGAATGTCCAAAATGAAACTCAGAAATTCTCTTTTTCCTTTTCAGACTGAAATTGTGGAGATTGCTTTGGACCAGAAAGGACTTACAAGTGAGAGAAAAATAGCTTTTATTGATAAGAACAGAGATCTCTACATTACTTCAGTGAAAAGGTTTGGGAAAGAGCAGAAGATTGTCAAAATAGGTAAGAAAAACTGAAATTAATGGTTAGGTACGTGCTGGGAGGGAAATAGATTTGGATCTAGTGCAAGAGACAACATTGACTTTGTAATTAGTAGTGAAATTGAACTTGAGAAAACCATTAAAAACAGTCCTTTGGCTTTCATAAGAGAGAGGCAGAAACAATTTCAGTACCTTTTATTTAAATTGTGATAATTCTTCTGCCAGTGACCTGTGAAACATGTTAAGATGTTACACCTTGGGGGTTAAACCCAGCCCTTCTAAAAGGAACTCGAATTGGTGAATAATGACCCTTTTACTCCAGTTTGAGAAGTGTGCCTTTACTTTGATGTTTCTCATGGAAACGCCTGTCATTGCCTTGACATGAAGGGACAATGGTCCAAAGTTTGGCCTGGAATGACACTTCCAACATCCTCTGTGGGATCCAGGATACCCGTTTCACAGTCTGGTACTACCCCAACACGGTCTACGTGGACAAAGATCTGCTCCCAAAAACCCTCTATGAAAAAGATGCAAGGTAATGCACCACACTGGCATGAAAAGGGATGTGTTTGAACTGATTTACTCAGTCCTTAACAACCTGTGCTCAGCTGGAGCACAAGCCAGGATTGCAGCTTTTAAAACTCCTCTCATGTTAATGTTTCTTGATTAGGAGATGAGGAAAATTGGGGGGGAGTTTAATTTGATTATAAGGTTTGGATTTGAAATGATGATGAGCAGTTTGAAAGTAGAACAGCAAAGCTTTAATTATATCTCGTGAAATCTTGCCTTAGTTGTTAAAAAAAAAAACCAAAAACAACAAAAAAAGAAGAAAGATTGTTTAACTTAGGTGTTGGAAATTAAAACTAGAAAGATTTTAAGTCAATGGTAATTTCTGTTCTGTTGTTTCCTGCAGAAAGAAGTGAACATTAACTTCCCTTTCTTTCTCTGCAGTGAATTCAGCAAGAATGCCCAGATTGTGTGTTTTGTAGGAAACCAGGTAACCATCAGGAGAGCAGATGGTTCCCTGGTGCACCTGAATGTGTCTCCCTACCCTGGCATTCTGCACGACTATGTCAGGGGCTCCAGGTGGGCAGATGCTGTCAGGCTGTGCCGCTTTGTCAAGGTAAGGGCTAATTCCTGGCCATGTCCAGGTGCCATTCCATGGGATATTTATGGTTTCAGGGATTGCTTTAGTACTCCTTCATTCCTGTAGCATCTGCAGGTCACATGGTGCATCTCATTCCCATTCTTCTGCTCTGTTGCTGGATTGGTGTGGGCTGCTCGTGGAAAACTCTGTGGTTTTCATAATTACCTGATTTCACCATTTTCATTATAAGTAATAATTCTCATTTTCAGTCATGCCAGCTGGATTGAACACAGGTACTCACAGAAGTTATAAGCTTAACTTTTCAGGACTGGGTCTTAGTAAAACCAAATAAGAGTGACCTACAACTCCACAATTATCTATTATTTTTCATATTTTATTTCACTTGTTTTTGTTTATTTCTTTTCCATTGCTTGCTTTTGTATATATTTAGACAACAGCAACAGATGAGGTGAGTCTGGTAGTCTTTAAAGCAGAACAAAATCCCTCCAAACTCTTGTTCCTTTATCCCATTTACTCCTAGAAAAGAGTTTTCATCATGACCTTAAATGTGTATTTTGAGTGCTTTTGTAGCTGCAATATCCAGTCAATGCACATCCACATGACTTGGGTTCATTAAGAGTCTTCACAGCATCTCATTTGAAACATCCAAATTAGATTATTTTGAATTTTAGCAACCCAGGTAGACAGTTCAAAATATTTCTGAGTTCTGGAAGAGTTCAGCTGGGACTCATGGGAATGTCTGGAGCATTCTCAGTGTAGCTCTTCATTCTGATTTAAACCCATTCACAGGGCAAAGTGTTGCCAAATTTGTTACTGAACATACTCAACCAAAATACTAAAACCCACTTAATTCCATGTGGACTGACAGGTCAAAAATCACATTTTCCTTGTCTGAACTAGAGTTTTCAGCTGTGGTAGCCTAAACAGTATTAGTAAGTTATTAGTTATTCTAAACTGTATTAGAAAGATGTTTTAGCAGAGTGTCTTTGTCATAATGTTGTCACTTGGAAAGGTACCAACATCTCCTTTAAGATCTTCCTAAATGTTATCTGAGTTTGTGGGGTTTCCTTAAGGTTGTGTTAAACTCCCCCCCAGTAACAACCAAGCAAAAAAAGTAATGAAAACTAAAAAAAATAAAAAAGGATAATAATATTACCACTAAGTTTTTCTAATTCCTAATTCTGAGAAATAATGAAGAGACTCAGAAAATGCCTAATGAGAAATGTACTGTTAGTTTATTTTCATGACTTGTGTACTTCCTTTGGGGAGTCATTCTGAGCAGGATAATAAATCCTGGAAGTTTGAGGAGCTGTGTTTTTATTCCCTTTCAGGATCAGACCCTGTGGGCCTGTCTGGCTGCCATGGCAGTGGCCAACAAAGACATGGCCACAGCCGAAATCGCCTACGCAGCCATTGGGGAGGTGAGGAGATGGGGCTGAGCTCCCCCTGAAACCACTGCAGGGCTCATTCTGGTAATGAATGTCCCTAATTAAGCTGCTGTGCTTGCCCCTGCCAGATTGACAAGGTTCAGTACATCAATTCCATCAAGGATCTCCCATCCAAAGAGTCCAGGATGGCTCATATGCTGCTGTTCAGTGGGAACACCCAGGAGGCTGAGACTCTGCTGCTGCAAAGTGGCCTGGTTTATCAAGCCATTCAACTCAACATTAACCTCTACAACTGGGACAGGTAGGATTTCTTCAGACAAGATGGGTTTCTAAGCACTTCTCCTGATTATTTACATGCTTTATTGCTTGCTAATACTTAGCTGAGTGATTTTCTGTCTTGAATCACTCAGATCTGTGAAAAGGTGAAGTAAATCATAGCCTGACAATAACCAGAAAAAGGAACATTTTTGTGCCATATTTAGAACTTGTGATAACAGCCCAAAACATACTTGGAAGGATTTTTAAATAACATTTTGCTGTTTCATTACTGTTAACAGAGTAAAGTGCTCAGTGATGCCCCAAACTGGATGTGACCCTGAAGGAATTAGGGCAGTTTTGAAATGTCTTGTTGCTAAAAGTAGAGCTGTGGCTATTCAGGCTCCCAGCACTGTGTAGGTGGATAAAATATGAATTAGGCCTGAGAAAACAAAGTAGGAATTTCTCCTTTAAACAAAACCCCACGTTTTCTGACACAATCTTTTGAGGCCATTGACTACTGATTTCTGTGCTGTATTCATATCACTGGGGGCTAAAGGTTGGTTTTCCCCCACATATCTGAGTTTCTTATTTTGTTGCCTGGTATGAAGCTGTGTCAGGGCAGGCTTAGGCTGGGAATTAGGAAAAGGATATTCTGTTGTTTATGTATCATCTAAAAACTCTGTATATCAAACCTAAGTGTTCCTCAAGCCTTTGAGAAGAAAACTGATGGATCTGAGAGTAATGACTTACATTAATCCAGTGATTAATGTTCCCACCTGTTTGTAAATACTGCATAGCACATGCCATAAATGTGCTTTGTGACTGTTCAGAACCTATTCCAGACTGTAAAAAAGTTATTAAACCTTACTACTTTTACCCCTTTATATTGAGAGGGCTAAACTCTCAAATATTCTGTATTTCCCTGAAATAAAAAGCCTGCTGATGTGGTGAGGTTGTCACCAGAAGTAATGGCTGGGTATTTTACATCAAGTGGGCAGTTTCTAACCTTGTGTGGGTGCTGCTGCTGTGGAATTGCTTGGCACTGGGGTGAGGGCTCTGAGCCTGCAGCCCCCAGCGTGTCCTTTTCCAAGCCAGAGCATTTCTGCAGCCTGACAACCCCATTTCTGCTGGATCCCAGGGCCCTGGACCTTGCAGTGAAGCACAAGACACATGTTGACACAGTGCTGGCTTACAGACAGAAGTTCCTGGAGGATTTTGGTAAAAAAGAAACCAACAAGAGATTTCTGCAGTATGCAGAGGGTGTAAGTGTCCCTTGGGATTATTCCTGCAGCCTGATTTTTGTGGCCAGTTTGGGAGGGTGGGGGTGGGGGGGTTTGCTTTTTCTGTTTTCCTTCTGTGGTTCAAATGTGAACTTCAATCTGAAGCTTTTACATCAGGGTGCAAGTTCGTGGTTTGGTGTGTGGCTGCTTGGCCAGTAAGGGCTGGGCATGTGTTTTATTTGAAGGCACAGATACAGAATGTATATATTTAATATCTGGCAAAGATGATACAAATGAAGGCACAGTTGTTTTCTGTAAGCAGGGAGCTGGACCTCGCTGTGGCTGAATGTGTCTCTCTTAAGTGCCTTCAACATTTTTATGTCATTTTAAGGGTACCAACAATAACAGACTTTGAAGGTATCTGGGTATTTATGAAGTGAACTACAAACCGTTCTCCAAATATGATAAACAGTTAAATATACATTGTCATCAAACCCTTGGAAACCCCTTCCATCATCAGTAGGTCACTCCAATTTATTAGTGTCTTCCAATTTATTGACATTTAACAGATCCTAAAGACAGACTTAAAGTTCATAAGCTGGAAGTATCTTGGATATCCCTGGAGTATTTCCACATATTTCCCTTGTAAGAGGCACCCGAGTGTGCACCCTCCTGCCCTTCCTGCTTTTCCCCTCGCAGTTCCTCAGCTTTCTGGGGGTGGCATTAGGAAAAGAACCCTTTTTATGAGATCCTTTCATCCCCTGTAGCTGATGGATCAGGAAACACACCCAAGCAGTTTGCTGGGATCCTTTAATGGGGCACTGCCCACCCCGCTTTCAGCAGAGCAGGATTTCTAATGGCACTCATTAGCTTTTAGCACTTCCAGGGATGATTCCTTCGCTGGCCAAAAGGCTGCAGATCTCCAGCCCCCAGTGAACCATTCTGCAGGGTTTCACCTGGAAAATACAGGAAAGCAACAGCACAGATGCCCAGCACTCTCATCCTGCTGTGTGAAAGTGTGTGTTCTATCCACTTTAAATCCGTGATGGAGCAAAAACCGGGTTAATCCCCTGAGGCTTCTGAAAGGCACATTTTAGATGGTACCAAAAGCTGTAGATCCTGGAAGGATTCCTAAACAAGGTGTGAGCAGAGTGCTGTTTCACCTTACACTCAGTCTTGCAACTTAAGTCTCAGACTGCAGATTTCTGGAGTTTTCCACGTCCCTGTGCTGGGGGTCTTGTCTGCTGGATCTGAGGGTAGGAGGGAACCTGTTTAATGAAGTGGAGTTTAAGCTGTAACTAAATTTTCATGGCAAGACTCATAAAGCAAAATCAGAAGGAAATCACCAGTGTGTTTAAGAGAACAGCAAGAGTTTGTGCTGCTGTTCTTTGTCAGGGTTAAAAAAGGGGTTCAGTTTTCCTCCTACCACCTGAATCTCCTTCAGGCTTAAAGAAGGAGCTTTTTTTCTTTTCAGTACTGATTTAAACAATGTGCTAAGTTGGTGTGTCTGTATATTTTACATATCTTAATACCTAATGATATCCTGAGAACCCTGGACCCAGTAAATGCACCCTGAACTGGGGTATGACCCTTTTCACCTGAGAATGTGAGGATTGCAGTTCCCTCTTCCCTCCCAGAGAACCTTCCTTGTCATTCCCTGGCTTAGTTAACAGAGGAACAGCCACTCCAGAAATTCCCTGTGCAGCCCTTGAAATGCTTTTCCCATCTTTGACAGTGTTGGTTGTCCAGCAGTAAAACTGAACTGCACAATTACATTTTTGCCCAGTTTTTGGACAAGTTTTTATGGTCACCAAATGCTCCATAATCATTTTTTTTCCACATCAAGCATCTATGGAAGGCAAGACAACTGTTGTACCCCAGGTTTTGTCCCATGGATATTGTGCTGTGTCGATGGGCTGAAGTTTCACTGACACACAATACAGGCAGAAAATGCCAATTCTCTGCAGCTGGAGAAATGCCAAGGTAAAGCTGAAACATTTATTGATGCAGAAGGCAAATTTCAAGCAGAAATCTGGTTTCTGTTGTAGCAGATAAAACTAGTGTAATGTGCTCTGAGCTTACTCAGAGGACACATCCCTTATTTATTATTGATGCATTCTCAGGAACAGGACACTGATGTCATGACATGGAAACTAGAAGCAGGTTATTTTTGTGGTTTAATGTTTTATTGCCAGACACAATTAGATGTGGTGCTTTTGTTAAAATAGATCAAGTTGGTTTATTTTAGAGGTGGAAGCTCTGCTCGAATTCAGCTGTGCCTCCATATTTTCCATGGGCAGAAGTTAAACACTTATCGCTCTGTAATTGTGTCTTCAAATTATCCTGCTAGTGAATAAATTTGTCTGACCTCTCTCCAACTGACCCCCTGTGTATTTGCTATTCTGTCCCTACAGCTGGAAGTGGACTGGAAAAAAATCAAAGCCAAAATCGAGATGGAAATGGCTAAAGAGAGAGACCGAGCAGCAGGCGGTGCTGCCGTGAGAACCAGTGTCACTGTGCAGCAGTAACTGCCCTCGGGGCACCTGAACGACTCTCCTGGAATGTTTTGTGCTGGCATGTTTGGAGAAACACCCAAAAAGAGCCACAACAAAGTTTTATGGGCAACAGGAGCGAGAATTTGTGTCGATGGCAATTGTTGGGTGACACACAGGATTCTTTAATTGCTCTCCTTTGGAGCTGGGTTTATGTTCTGCTGCCCTGGCTCCAGTGAGGAGCCCCACTCTAGTCCATAATGTCTGAGAAAAAAGGGAAATTAACTGGCTCTCTCGTTAGTGGCTGTTCAATTTTCATTGCCATTAAAGTGACTTTACCTTGGTTGCCTCAAATTAAGTACCAATTTCTCTGTTTAAGCACCTAGTTGAGAAGTCTGGTTACCTTTGCAGCCTCGGGCACCTCTCCAAAGACTTGTTTAAATTGTCCTAAACCAAATTTAGCAAACTGTAAGTACTGAAAATGTGAAAGAGGAGCTTGAGCCTGTAAAGTACAGAACATTTCACTTGAGTTGTGGTAATCCCTGTTTCTGTCAGTACATATGGACCAGCAGGTTCTTTTATCAGATAATTTCAGATCACTTCAGCAACTCAGGTTTCTCACTGAGCAGACTATTTACCAATAAAGGGTATTTTCTGAGAGAATATCAACTGTTCAAAATACTTTGGAATGTGCTTTTAGGGTTGTTTGAGGTAACAAACAGCTCTGGTTGGTTTTGTGGCACCTGACGCACATAAATGACAACAATATTTAAAATAAGATACATTTCATGGGTGTTCTCTGCCCAGAGCACTTTATTTACAAATACTGTTCTTACACTTGTGTTATTTCATCATATTTCTTTATTTTACATACAGAAGTGGCTGCTTATGTGAGATGTCCTTTGCAGAAACCCTTTGTGTTAGAAATATACGAGCAGGTTGTTCAGCATTGACATTGTATATAATATGTATTTTTCAAATGTTCTCATCCAAATATCTGTACATATGACAAATTTCTTTGGTTTGTAAATCATTAGATGCCCCTTTTGTGCATAGTTTATAAATTTCTTAATAAAACCATATAAAGGGTGGAGGTTTAATGTCTCTGATAGCTGCTGCAGGAGGTGATCTTCACTGCTAAATAAATCCACATTTTGGCTGCTTTTAATTGTGTTTGGAGGTGGTGGGAGAGTTCAGTTCCCAGGCCAAAGCACCCTAAAGTATTTATCACTAATCAGATCAATATTCTGTCACACATATCCAGTCCTGAGCACCTGTGTGGTAAAGAGTAAAGCCAAACCAACATTTTGGAAAAGCACTGTTCTTTATTTTCACCAGGTCTAAATGCAGGAACCTGGGACAGTTCCAACCCTGGGTATGAAATCTAAATTTTGGAGTATTTTCAGGAGGAAACCTCCTTCCATGGCTTGCCTGGGATTGGGGCAGGGATTTTATATTGTAATTCCAAGGGAAGGGCTGTCCATCCAGGGCAGGGTCATTTGGGGCTGGTTCTGGAGTTCTGCACTGCATTTGTACCTGGTTTAGATAATTTTCAAATATTCATGACAGCTGTTAAATGAAAGGAAATAAAAGGATACAGATATTTCAGGTGTGCTCTGGTTACATTATTGCCCAGTGCAAAACCAGGGATTCTTCAGTGATTTAATCTCTCTTAGAAAGAAATAGTCCCTTAGATATTTAAATCTTTAAGCTTGATTTAAACCATCATAAACCAATGTAAAAGCAATTTTAAAAGCAAGAGATTAACATGGTTGAAATTGCATTTTTAGGTGCTGTTGTGGTGGATCACTTACCAAATACAACCCCAATGTTGCCAGTTGAGCTCATACACTTGATTTTTACCTTGATCACAGTAAATTCTCTCTGGTTTTAAGAAAGGAGATGGAAAAAATCCCTTTAAATGAGGCAGGAATAAAAGCTCAGCTGAGTGTTAAAAGCCTATTATTTTTAATAGTTGAGAGGAAAAATTAAAAACGTCTTTTGTTTTCTGGTATTTCAGACAATAAGAGATCTTTATCTGTGGGGTTTCATCCTTGGGGGCTGGAACAAGATGAAGCTTTGACTCATCTGACATGAAAATTTAATTTCACAGTTTACACAGAACCATTTCCTGCAGAAAAACCCTGGTCATTGTTGCCTTACACGCTTCAGAATAGTCCAAATTATAAATAACCAATCATGGAAAAACTGGAACAAATTTCTAAAACAAATTCTGAAGGTTAAATATATAGATATTAATAGGTATATCAATATAAATATTGTATCACCTAGAGGTAAGGGGGAAATTGTGGGGGACACAGTTTATTGGGTTTTATATTTTTAATTACATATATATATGGGTTTAATTTTTCATTGTTTTTATATGTTCTTTATTAAACCTAGAAATTCTGAGACTTCCATTTCATACTTTTTGTTATACCAAAGATGACATTTTACTCTGCAGGGTGTGGGGAACAGTTGGGGAGAAAAAAGGGGTTTATGAATTGATCATACGAATGAATCTCTATTTCCAAAGTAGATTTTTATTGATCCAATTCAGTGCCATCAAATTTTCAATACTGAAATACAAGCTGTTAATTTTAATTCAGATGCCTTTGCCCTGCTGTAAATGGTTCTGATGGGGACTAAGTACTTCATGGAAAATAGGATGGGCTGGCATCTTCAGGGAAAGAGGGATGGCTGCCAAATTAAATGGATGGACAAAAACTGGAGTGTTTAATTACTTCTGTCTTTTGTGGCTCTGCAGGAATTTTGTTTCTTTATGTAAAGAATTAACTGTGGTAGTTGAGATCCTGCAGTCTGGTGCTACTCTAATTCTATTCTAAATAAACACTCAGGGTTGCTCTGCAATTAGATATGCCTTCAGAAGAGGGAAGGGAAAGGCTCGTGGCTGCAGCTCCTCACAAATCCTCCTTCAAGCTGGGAAAAAAAGGCATTTCATGGAGCTTTTGGACACAAAGCAGTTCCACTCCTGGAAGAGCTCAGGTGAGCTCGTGGTAATCCTGTAGGAAGCCGTGGTCAATTAGTAATGCAGGAGTAATTGAGGTACTCCCAGCTAATTGAGGTGTGATGGCAGTGAGGATGGAGGTGGTTTCTGCCGGTTTCCACTCCTGGGAAGTTTTGCACTGTGGGCAGGAGCCGTGGCAGTGTGGGCACCCAGCTCTGTGGGCACCCAGCATTGTGGGCACCTAGCTCTGTGGGCACCCAGCTGTGTGTGCCCTGCACTGGGCTGGGCTGGGCTCTGCCCTTCCCTTGAGGCACCAGGGGTCCCAAGTGCCCTTGGGCAACAAGAACCACGGGGCGTGGGAGGGCTGAGGGTCACCCGGTCCTGTCCCTGCAGCACAACCTCCTGCTGCTTCCACAGCTGAGCAAACCCAAAATTCCAGGGAGCACAAGCCCACGGCAGGTGCCCAGGCGTGGGGAGCTGGCCATGCTGTGCCAAACTGCAACCGGCTCGTTCCATGACGAGCGTGCCACGGTACTGGAGGTGATGTCCTTGGGCCAGAGGTGATGCCCCCAGGTCTGCTTCCTCCTGGGAGTCCCTCCAGGGCTGGAACGTGTCCCTCTGGGGAGTCCTGGTGTCCTGCGGGCTGTCCCCGTGGGAAGGAGCATCCCTCCGTGGGCTCCAGCCATCCCCGAGGAGCCCCGCACGTCCCTTCTGCAGAGCCATCCCGCTGCGCATCCCGGTGGGAGCCTTCCCGGGGATTCCCGGTGCCCCGCCGCGTCCCAGCCCTCCTGGAGACTCTGAGGATGATGCCTGTCCCCTGGGGGGTGTCCGTCATCTCCCGGGGATCCCGGTCAGCCACTGTGAACGTCTGTCCAGGCTCCGCGGGTCCACAGAGGTTTGGGGGCTCAGCCGCGGGTCTCTCCGGCCCCGAGGGATGCGCAGGAATTTGGGGGGCTCAGCTGTAGCTCTCCCGGGGTGTGCAGAGGTCTGGGGGGCTCAGCCATGTCTCCTTTGGCCCCGGAGGATGCTCAGAGGGTTGGGGGGCTCAGCCGCGGGTCCCCTGGCCCCGAGAGATGCTCAGAGGTTTGGGGGGCTCAGCCGCGGGTCTCCCCGGCCCCAGGGGATGCTCAGAGGTTTGGGGGACTCAGCCATGTCTTCTTTGGCCCCGGAGGATGCTCAGAGGGTTGGGGGACTCAGCCGCGGGTCTCCTCTGGCCCCAGGGGATGCTCAGAGGGTTGGGGGACTCAGCCATGTCTTCTTTGGCCCCGGAGGATGCTCAGAGGGTTGGGGGGCTCAGCCGCGGGTCTCCTCTGGCCCCAGGGGATGCTCAGAGGGTTGGGGGGCTCAGCCGCTGGTCTCCCCCGTCCCCAGGGGATGCTCAGAGGTTTGGGGGGCTCAGCCGCGGCTCTCCCCGGCCGCATCCCCATGCGGGCACTGCTGCGCCTCCTCGTAGCTGGGCAGGTGCTTCACCTGCTCGTAGCGGGGCAGCGGCGGCAGCTCCAGCGGCGCTCCGGGCGGGCCGGCGGGGCCCCCGTGCGGGTGTGCGG
>JAWWMP010000011.1:1731343-1742443 GCA_035047865.1 Dendrocincla tyrannina | reverse complement strand
CTTGGAGCACCCTGGGCTGGTGGGAGGTGTCCCTGCCCATGGCAGGGGTGGCACTGGGTGGGCTTTGAGGTCCTTCCCAACCCAAACCAGACCTTGATTCCATGATCCCTGCAGGTGACATTTGCCTCCCCCAGCCCATCCAACCCTGAGACCTCCTTGGCTTTCCAATCATTTAAACATTTTTCCAAATGAGTATTTTTCCCCCCCCAAAATATTAGAGCCAAGGGGCAGGGGGGGCTCTCCAGGCACCAACCCTGGTCCCCAGGGTGGATCAGGGGCCACTGTCATAACAGAAGCTGTTTATTACTGGCCCTGCTGAGCTCATCCCGAGTGATCTTCTTCCTGAGAGCCCTTTTGAGCCTCCACTGGGGAATTCAGCTCCGGGGCTGCAGTGCTGACAGCAGGAGTCACGAGTGCAGCTGTGTAAATGCCCCATTCATGGCAGGAAGACATAAAAAAAAACCTAATAAAAAAATAAAATCAAAGCAGAACAAAACCCCCCAACCCTCCTCCAGGATGGGGCTCCCCAAAATCCCACGCTGTGAGGAGATGCTGCTCCCTGTGGATATACAGAGTTAGTCCCCTGGTGCTCACAGTGTGGGGAGCTTTGGGGCCCTCCATCCCTCCTTCCAGGTATTTTTGAGGTATTTTTGGGGCCTGCATCAGGTGTTTGGGGTGACTCCTTGGCTCTGGAGGTTCCTTTCCTGTTGCACTCAGTGAGCAGCCTGCAGAAGGAAAGCACTTCCCAGTCTGGCATCTGTGGGAGATGGTTTGTTTTGTGAGGACAAGGAGGGAAGGAAGCAAAAACCCCCCCAAGATACAGGAGACATTGAGTGGGGCCAATACCCCAAAAACAAGTGACAAAATACATCTTACCCATGCCAGGGCAGAGCTCAGAAACCACACAACACCCTTGTCTCTCAGAAACATCCTTTAATCCATCAACCCCACTGCGTTGCCATCAGACACCCCAGCACGACCCCTTGGAACACTGGACACGGAGCCAAGGAGCTGCAGTTATCCAGGAATTGCCTTTTCCCTAAAAAACCCAACCTCCCAAGGGGGAAAACCAGTGGGGGGTGACCAGAATAACAAGTTGTCTTCAGCAAGTTAAAGGCACTTAGCAAGGGAGCAAACTCCAGCCTGCCCCATCATGCCATCCATGCCAGGGATGGTGCCAGGGGTGATATGGAATTCCTGCTTTTCCTCTCTTTTATTTTTTCTTAAAGCTGAGAGCAAACTTTTTGTATTTGGGGCTTTTCATGCTTTAGAACCAGCAGCAGGCACCTCCTCCCTGAGACCCAAAGAGCTGCTCCTTGCCCTGTGGGGATGGTTTTGGGTTCAGATACTGCAAATAAGGTGGCTTAGGGTTAAAATATAAACCCAGCAGGTCTGGCCATGTGCAGGCAACAGCACTGAGCCACCAGGAGCTCCAGGGAAGCCAACACCCCAATATATTTGTTTGTTTTTTTTTCTGCATAGATTTAAAAACAAGGAAAATAAGAGTTTACATCATTCTGGGCTGCAGGTGAGAGCTCCCAGCCTAACCCATGCCAGCATCTTTCCCTGCTCCCTGCTCAGGGGACACTGTCCAGCAGGAAAATGGGACACGGTCCCCATGGGGACTGGCACTGGGAAAGGGAAAACAACCCAAAACTAAACCAACCCCCCGGCCCAGCCTCACCAAACCTTCCCAAACCTGCCCTTTCTGCAAAGAAAAGGGGGCAAAAAAGCCATTCAATAAAACACATTCTTGGCAGGGGATGGAATTTTAATGCAAAGCCCAGGCTTTGTGGAAACACCCTGAATAAGTCATCTCTGCTGAGATGAATCTGCCCCCCAGGAAAGGAGAATTAAAAGGGGAAAAGCTGGTGGGAATGACACACAGGTCTGCTGTGCCTTAGGAGGGCATGGCCAGGCTTTAAATCAGGGAAATGAGGGCTGGAGACAGATTTATTGTGCCCCAGAGTCCCCCAGCCCCTCGGCTCCCAAAGGCAGAGGGGAGGAATTCCATGTTTATTACGTTTAATGTGCTGTTGAGATTTTTAACGTGGATTATTCTGTTCATTTCTGCCACTGGCAGGTCACTGAAATATTAACCCAGAGGGTAAAATATCAAAAAAGCCATCTGAGGTGTGTTCCTGCTGCTTCCAAACCCATCACAGTATCAGGGCTCGGTGTTGCCTAGAGAAGGATCCATAATTCTGAACTTCCAAATAAATAACCCTGCAAAAATCCTCTCTTCTCTCACAGTTCCACTGTGACCAGCAAACCAAAAAGGCTCTTTCTGGTGTTTGCACACTTAGTTCCAGGATCCATCCCCAAAGTGAACCACTGGGCAACAAAAAGACGTGTCATATGAAACAAGTTTTGTCCTTTTTATTTTACAGCTTTATACATAAAACTTCCCACTCTCTGAACCCGGCCGAGTGTTAATAGCACATCTAAAAATGAATGTCAGGTAGTCAACATTCACAAAATGTTGAGAACTGATTAAAATGTACAGATTACTGAAAGCTACAACTTCACTACGAGGCAGGCATGTATTCTTTTTTGACTTGTATAGCACCGTCAAGGACAGTTCCTTTATTGGAAAACTACAGTGAAGAATAAAAAAGTAGTCAATGGGAAAATATCGGTCCACAAAAAAAAAACCCCTCTAAACAAACAAAAATAAAATTTAAACTACCCTCTCTTCTCACCCATGATTTATAACGTTATAAGTAGTCCTGTACAGTTCTCTTCTGGTAATAATATTATTATTAAAACGCCTGATATTTAGTGGCACGAGTAAAAAAATTAAAATAAATTAAGAAGCAGAGGCCAATCAGCGGACATAAAGCTTCGGACACGGTCAAGGACTAACACTGGATTCCTGGGGCAGGGCCAGCAGCAGGAGGAGGGCTCGCCCTGGCGTCACTTGGCTGGCATCTTCTCTGCCAGGTGCTTCTGCTGGCTCTCGGCGTGCCTGGGGGCAAAGAGCTCTCACCCCCTGCTCCCAAGGAAGGAGTGGGTTCTGCCCGGGCTCCTTCCCACTGGGAGGGGACCAGGAGGGGGCAGAAGGGAAGGAAAGGCCCTTTGGGGTTTCTCCAAGATCTGGAGGGGTTTTGGCTCAGTTGGGGTTTTTATTCCCTGCTCACAGGGAAGTCAAACACCTTTGCCTTCAAATGGTGGGGAGATGGGGACAGTGAGGGCTCTCAAACGTGGGGGTGGGGACAGTGAGGGCTCCCAAATGTGGGGATGGGGACAGACAGTGCTCCCAAATGTGGGGATGGGGACAGTGAGGGCTCTCAAACGTGGGGGTGGGGACAGTGAGGGCTCCCAAATGGGGAGATGGGGACAGACAGTGCTCCCAAATGTGGGGATGGGGACAGTGAGGGCTCCCAAATGTGGGGATGGGGACAGACAGTGCTCTCAAATGGGGGGATGGGGACAGTGAGTGCTCCCAAATGTGGGGATGGGGACAGAGAGGGCTCCCAAATGTGGGGATGGGGACAGTGAGTGCTCCCAAATGGGGGGATGGGGACAGTGAGTGCTCCCAAATGTGGGGATGGGGACAGTGAGTGCTCCCAAATGGGGAGATGGGGACAGACAGTGCTCCCCAAATGTGAGGATGGGGACAGTGAGGGCTCCCAAATGTGGGGGTGGGGACAGTGAGGGCTCCCAAATGTGGGGATGGGGACAGTGAGGGCTCTCAAATAACATGGGGATGGGGACAGCCAGTGCCTCCAAAAAACCCAATTCCTCCATATCCTGGTTTGGAGGAGAGCACAGGGTCCTGCTCAGCCCCCACCTTTCCTGGAATCACAGAATCCCAGACTGGTTTGAGTGGGAAGGGACCTTAAAACTCACCTCATTTCAACCCCCTCCCACCAGCCCAGGTGGCTCCAAGCCCTGTCCAACCTGGCCTTGGACACTCCCAGGGATCCAGGGGCAGCCCCAGCTTCTCTGGGATTCACCCTGTGCCAGGGCCTGCCCACCCTCCCAGCCAGGAATTCCCTCCCAATATCCTTGATAGCAAAGGCTTTAATACCCAAATTCTGCTAAAGAAAACCACCCTACATGGTGCAGACAGCAAGCTGGGAGCTGTGAGGCGAGAGAAACCCCCCAGGGAACCTCCTTCACCTGGTGAGATCCTCGATGTCCACCAGCATGGCATCCTGCTCCGTGTGCAGCTCGTCCCGGATCAGCAGCAGCTGCACCAGCTCCTCGTTCAAGCCTGGAGCCAGGACACAAAGGGTTTGGGATGTCTGGGGAACCCCAGTTTGGGACCTGTACATCAACCTTCCCAGCTTTTAAATCCCTCCAAGGATGGGGACTCCCCCACAGCCAGGGCTGGACAGCCCTTTCCATGAAAAATATAGAATAATGAAACAATTCTCACTTACTTTCTATCTGTGAGTGAAGATCATTGACTATCACTTGTAGCTGCCCAATAGTCATGTCTCTTAGATCAGTGGGTTTTAAACTTCTCTTCATCAGGCATTCACTTATATGAGGCAAATGTGGCAGCTGCAAAGGAATTCTCAATATTTTACTGTTTTCTCCACCCGTTTGTATTTCTGGACAGTTCACACCGTTTGCATCCCCCTCCCACAACAGGCACCATCGACTCCACCACAAACTGAGTTCAACGCCCACACAAAGCCTGCCCCAAGGCTTGAGATCTACCAGAAGCAGCAGGACTTGATGTATTGGGGGTGAGGGTGATGGTGAAAGTGTTGTAACGAAGCAGGAACGCTCTGGGATGGGATGGGATGGGATGGGATGGGATGGGATGGGATGGGATGGGATGGGATGGGATGGGATGGGAGGGGATGGGATGGGATGGGAGGGGATGGGATGGGATGGGATGGACAGACTGAAAACCAGAGGTGCTCCAAGGCAGCACCAGCCTTTACACTTCACCATCTCATTCCCTTCATCCATCCCACTCCTGTAACGCCCCAACAAGACAATCCACGTTGACCCTTCAACTCCTGAGGCCAGTCCTTTTCTCCAGCTCTCCTCTCCACGTCCACAAGCCCCTTGAGCAAGCCCCAGCAGTGGTGTGGATGCCCAGGGCCCTGGTGTCCCCCTGCCCCTGGGCCATCCCACAGCCCCCACTTACAAGATCCGCTACCGGCGACTTCTTCCTGTTCTGCTTTTCCACCTCCACCTGCATTTTGGCCATGGGCTTTGCCATAGCCAAGGCCATCTTGGCTTCAGCTTGGAGTTTCTTTTGCCTGGTGAGGAAGTCCATGTCATCCAGGGACTCCGACTCCTCCTCTGTCGTGTCTCTGTCGGAGTAGGACGAGCTCTGCTTGCTCTAGGGAAGCACATGGAGCTGTGACAGCCCTGTCACCCCGAGCGTGCCACAGCAAAGACACTGGCTCTTGGCTTAACCTACTTTTGTGCACTTACAAACGGTGTAGCTTCTGCAGAAACCGAAAAGCACAGATTTTTCCTTTTATCTGAATGCACGAGGTTGTGTTTAAAAACCAGAGTGATTCCCAGATAGGGCTCCTTGACTATCAATACAACTTTAAATGGCAAGAGATCAATAGGTGTTGAAAGGACACAGGGGTTAAGCTGGAGGAAAACATCTGGGGCTGCAGTGTCATACTCACTAAAGAGAGGGGAGGAAAGCTGCTGGGAGCTGATAACACTTCCCATCCACTACTGCCCTGATGAGTATCAGAGCTGAGAAGAAAGGGAGGAAGGAAGGAAGGAACGAGGAACCTTCACACGAAGACACCTATTCCACAGCAGCTCTGGGCTAAGCCAGGGTGATTTATCTGCCCCTCGGCACTTTAACACCTTCCTGGTGGCTGCAAATGCTGCTCTGGGGTTCAGTGCTGCTGTTTGAGCAGGATCAGTCTCCCCACGGGTGCTCCAGGATGGGATCCCACACCTACCATGGGCGACAACGGCGTGTCCAGGCTGGTTTCTGTCTTGCTGTCGTCGGCATCGCTGTCCTTGTCGCTGCCACTGTCGTTGACAAAGCAGATCTGCAGGTTCATCCCACTTTGTAACCTGGGGGAGGGAGGGGACAGGTGACACCAGGGGCACCCCACGGCTGTCCCACTGTGCCACCAGGACGTGGGCAGGAGGCAGCAGCTCCTGGAAACTCAGTGACAGGGCTTCTACCACCACCTACTGATGGACTGCAGAACTGACTCTCACTGTCTCTCACTACATCAAATAAAATATAGAAATTATACCTGAAATGCACTGAACGCATTGATTTATAAAAATCATAAACTGTTTTCAAATACAGAATAAAAAAAATTAAAATAAATATATAAAGACATGAATAACATATATAATAATATGTATTATAAAACATGTTGCTAATGATTGAAATAATTTCTTCAGAAGGGGAATGAGCCTGATTGTGGCCAAGACACGGTCCTGTAATGCAAGAGTTTATTGTGATGTTTTCTGGATCCTCCACTCCACTGATTGAGCTGGATGGATTAACCCACCTGAATTCACCTCCCCAGGAAGGATTTTTTTCTGGATGCAGTGGGTCAGGGCAGGGGCATCCCAGTGCAGGCTGAGGGAAGGGAAAAACACTTCCACAGGTGAGGGATCACAGTCCATCCCCTCCTGCTGAGCAACCCATGTCCTGCTGCCTGTCAGTCCTCATTCCCAACGTGGTGGGGGCTTGTGTTGGCACTTGGGGACAGCAAACTCTTATTTTCCATTTATTTCAGTGCAATTGTTAGCCACTATTACCTTAAAACAGACAGCATTAATAACTGAAATAGTTTATGGTGAGGGTGGTGCTGTGTGTATGTTATGTGTATATATGTATGTATATGTTAAAATACTAATTCAAACTGTAGAGTGATCTTTGGATGCCCAGGGGACAAAGCAAATGAGATGAAGTTCTGTGAAATAGGTTTCCTTCAGGTTTTCAGTTAGGATTTGGAACAGGTTGGGCAGAGAAGCTGGGGCTGCCCCTGGATCCCTGGAAGTGTCCAAGGCCAGGTTGGATGGGGCTTGGAGCACCCTGGGCTGGTGGGAGGTGTCCCTGCCCATGGCAGGGGGTGGCACTGGGTGGGCTTTGAGGTCCTTCCCACCCAAACCACTCTGGATTCTACCCCACAACTCTGTCTGCCAGCACAGGAGGAGCAGCAGTGCTGCAGAGGTTCCTGAGCTCCTGGATCAGGCCATCCTCCTGCTCTGCCCATGAATATTAATGCCACAGCAGAGCCTTCAGGTACAGCTGGCAATCTGTGGTGGCACAGCTGCCAGACCCTCCCGCACTGCACTAATTAGCCCTGCTCTCTAATTACACGACAGCAGCCCCTGGTTCAGTGGGAACTGCACACAGCAAACCTGTCCTCCCTTTCCAGTGACTCACAGTTCAGCTGAATGTCACGACTGCACCTCAGTGCTGGCACAGCAATATTCCCCCTGGCTCTGTGCCCCTCCAGGCTCCTTTCTTCTCCCACACCATGGCAAGAGGTAGAGCTTCACCCCCAGCACGGGAGGTGCTGGATGGTCCCCGAGTGCCACGGGTCACACCCCAGCAGATGGGCACAAACCAGCCTCTCTGGGGGAGGGTTGATGCAGAGCTTTCAAAAATCAGAGTAAGGGAGGGCTCCCTGCGTGGTGGCAGCTCCAGGGATGGAGTCACGTCTAGAAGCAGAGCTTGTGGGTGTGAAGGGGTGGTAGAAGACAAGTTAAAGGTTATTTTTTCTATTTTCTGGTGCTTTCTGTGCATGAATCACAGGCAGGGACACCTTCCACCAGCCCAGGTTGCTCCAAACCCTGTCCAACCTGGCCTTGGACACTTCCAGGGATCCAGGGGCAGCCACAGCTTCTCTGGGCAACCTGGTCCAAATCATAGAAAGCCCTGAAGAAAACCTAACTCAGGAAACTTAATTTTATTTGCTTCATCCCTTGAGCATCCAAATCTCTCAATATTCTATCCAGTTTAAATGAGTATTTATCATATTATTTACGAGCATATACATAAGGCACAACCACTGTGTTTGGAGAGTAAGACATTGTACCAAACCAGGGGAATTCAGGATTCTGGTGGGAAGCAAAACCTGAGGGAAGGTCTCAGGGTGTTCCACTGGAGGGATCTCCCACTTTTGAGGCTCCACAGGGGTTTTGGGCTGCGAGGTCTCAGCCTTACCGGGAGGACAGGCTGGGCTTGCCGCTCTTGCTGCAGCTCGTGTAGAGTCCTGGGCCATCGTCGAAGAAACTGCCCAGAGCCAACTTCTGCCTGATGGACTCCCTCTCATTCTTCTGGGCCTGGAGGGGAGGGCAGGGACAAGGGAGGATGAACCTGCTGCTCATGGAGGGGGCAGGAGGGAGAGCTGTCCCACCAGCCCCACCACCACGCTCACGATGCCCAGCATTTCCCAAGCATTCCCACCACAGCCCATCCCATCTCTGTCCATGTTGAATCACAGAGTGGTTTGGGTTGGAAGGGACCTTCCAGACCACCCAGTTCCAACCCCCTGCCATGGGACATGCTGGTAGAGATGCTTCTACATACACCTAATATATACACCAATATCTGCACCCACATCCATGTCCAGCCACGCCTGCACCATCAGCATCTTCCACTTCCCTCAGCAGCCTCCAAAACCACAATCCTTCTCCTGCCAACGTGCTCAGAGATGCAATTTTAACCACTGCCATCAAATGATCCATAGTTTAAAAGATGTATTTATATATATATTTGTACATGTATACATGTGTATATATATATGTATATATGTATGTGGGGTTTTTAAAATAAAAATCAACAAAGTGATTTGAAACCAATCAGGGATCATTAAATATGGAGACAACTGTGTAATCAAGGTATAATAAATGCAAATGACAGATCTGGATTCAGAATCAGCCTCAGTGCTCTCCTGGTGTCTGTCACTAATGGATTATGTGCCAACACTGACAACAAACTCATCCACGGCAGCAAGTTATTGATAGAAGGAACATTTTGGAGCCTTCAAACACTTCACTTTAAAATAACACTTAATACACAACAAAAGGAAACATGGCAGGCAAGTCTGGTGTTAATTAATGGAACTGTGCTTCCCATGTCTCACCTCAGCAAAAATAAAGCACCTCTTTGATACAAGGAAGTGTAACAAAATGCAAATTATTAACCTAAAATAACAGATACTCTAATTCCAACTCCAGAGCTGATTATATACATTATTACACTGCCCATTATATTGTCAATCCCTTAGCAAAATACATCCTTCATTTATAAGCCAGCCCCTTTTATTTAAAATACATCACATAATAGAAATAAACCCCGTGACATCAAGTGGTCCCGAGGTTTTGGTTCAGCTCCAGGGTTCTGAAGGTCCACCCAGACCACTCAGCTATATTTTTATCCTTTGTTTTTCCAGGTTTCAATAATTGATGCCTCGATCACACGGAGCCACATTTAGAATTAAGAACAGCCAGCCCTGCTGGGGAAGGCAGCACGGGAAGAAAATTGAGCAGAAACGAGGGGAAATGTTGTTTTAATGGACCGAAAGCAGAGAGGGGAGGTCGGTGCCACCTCAGGATGCCCGTGGTTGTCTCAGGGCATCAATATTTCATCAGGTCCTGGATATTCAGCCTCCCTTTTTCCTACTCAGATGATCCTCTCCCACACCTTCCCATCTCTATCTGATTTTCCTTGTGTTCCAGCAGAAATCCAAAGCCCACAGCAATCCCCACCTCCTCCTGCCCAGCCTCCACACCAGCTGGGACTGCTCCCTCCCCAGCACCATCCCCACCTACTCTGTGTGCACCAAAAGCTGCTCTTTTTGCATTAAAACACACGTAAACACGGGCAGAGTTGCACAGATTCCCTCCTTTCACAGGGAACCGCTTTTAATTTGGCTCCATCTCCCAGCAGGCCCAACTGCTCCCAGCCTGACATCTGTACATTTAATCAATGTGCAATTTGTTTTCCCCACCAGGTCATTACTGAGGATTCCCAATAACTCTGCTCCCAGGACTGAGCTCGGAATATCCCATTTTATACTCCAGGCCCAGGCTAATGACCATAAAGAAACCAAGAGTCCAATTTGTTATTATAAAATAGGGAGCAGTTACTAAGAAACAGAATATACCTGGGGGAACTGGACTTTAGGCTTTAGATAAATTACCTGACAGCTGCATTGACATCCACAGCTGGGTATGGGAAACTATAAATTGAGAAGGAAAATAGCCTGGCTTTTTCTGCCTATCAAATGTACTTCCTGGGTATAGAAAAATAACGGGTCAAATACTCACATTTCAAAGGCAATAACAAGGAAAACATAACCCTGTGCTATTTAAATGTGTATTTTGGCCCTGACTCAAAAAACCGATGTATTTCTGCAAGAGGGGGTGGTGCAGAGCTGACCACGGGTCAGTTCACCCCGTTATTTGAAACAAAAAAGCTGCGTTTTACTTTTAAGGCGAAACAATTTGGGGTGGATGTTTTCCTTCTTGCCCTTGACCTTCCATTGGGAAGGTCAGTGGCCACCTTTGTTTAAGCACAGGAATGAAAACACAGTGTGTGGCTGGGGCTGCTCCATGTGAGAGGTTTTGTGCAACATCCCAGGACAGGGAAAGTGCCCGGAGAGCTTTGGCAGTTCCCACAGCGGATCCAGCAGTGCCAGCACTGTCACCTGCTGTGGTCATTGTTGTTTATCAACCTATTTCCATCACCTCGCTGGTGTTTGTGGATCAGACACGACCATCTGTGCCCTTCACCGCCAGAGCCAACCCATCCCTGACACACTGCGGGCACCTCGATGCCAAAACCCCCCAGTTTGGGCTGAGAGCCTGAATTTATCCAGCATATCACAGAACCCTGCATGGTTGGGCTGGAAAGAACCTCAAAGCCCATGTCGTTTCACCCCCTGCCATGGGCAGGGGCACCTCCCACCAGCCCAGGGTGCTCCAAGCCCTGTCCAATCTGGCCTGGGACACTCCCAGGGATCCAGGGGCAGCCCCAGCTTCTCTGCCCAACCTGTCTTGGGGTCTGCCCACCCTCCCAGCCACCAATTCCTTCCCAATATCCCATCTAACCCTCTGGCAGTGGGAAGCCATTCCCTGTGTCCTGTCCCTCCATGCCTTGTCCCCAGTCCCTCTCCAGCTCTCCTG